>JAPDOI010001209.1:0-5000 GCA_029168955.1 Aplectana chamaeleonis
CCGCGAACTGGCATTCACAACCGCCCCATCGCGGTTGGGTGGCTAACCATTCCGCGGCCACGTACTTGCCAATTTGATTGACGCCGAGAATCTCGATTGAAGAAATTCATTATTGGCACTCGGGTCGGAATTTCCTCATCCGTCACTGTTTTTATTGCACATGATTGCTAATTTTGCTTGCTTTTTAATTTTTATTTTTGTCTACCTTGTGCTTTACCTTCTTCAATGGACTGCAGCAGGCATTTAAAGGGATTTTCCTCAACTTGAAAATGCTTTTTTCCATTTTTAAGTTTTTTCATTTTTTCCTTTTTTAGTAATCCTTTTTGGTTTTTTAAAAGTACATAAAGTGATGCTGTTTCTCTCACGATAAGCCATGAACCTGCTGGTAAAATTTTAACTCCCCCACTTTAGTTTTTTCTCTGCATTGGTTTCAGCCTTTTTCAACTTCTTTTCTTTCGAAACGCCCTCTAATTTTTTTGGTGTGTTTCACATGGCTTAGGTGTTGCTGCAGGGATCATCATCGTCCTCTCAATGAGTTTTTGGCTTCTAAGTTCTCCGTTTGTCGCTGAGTTCTGAGTTTTTTTCCCCATCTCTTTTTTGTCTAAGAATCCCTTTTTGTTTTTTTTTTCTTTTGTCATTCTCACACAAGTTTTCAGTGTCGCCTACAACAGAGAGAAAACTAAAACGACTTCCGTAGAAAAATCATATGGAAAAAGCTCAAAATGCGGGCGCGGGAAAAACAGAAGTTTGAAACTTAAAAACATCGAGAAAACCCAGGTTGATCATAGAACCATGTAAAAACATTAACATTTGAAATCCAAGTGGGCCCTTCGGAAAAAAAGTTAAGAAAATGTTGTAAATGCGAAAAACCAAATCATGCATCACAGTACTAAACTGGGTTAGGGTTTTCCAACAGAAAAATAACGAAAACGTGTATCACGAAAAGTGCTGGGAAAAAATTCTGAGGAAAAAATGAGGGAATTCGGAGCCGAAATGTGGGAAAGAAACCCTAGCGAAGAGCCTGTGGTTGCTCGGTAAATGGTCAGCGCACGGAAGACAAGAATTAGGAACAAAAAGTGGAGGCAAAAAGAACAACGATGTGCTATAAAATGAAGAAGAGGGCGAGAGCAGGGAGGACAGGCATAAAGATTTTTTAGTTAGCCATGGCAAATGTACACAAACTTAGCATATGAGGTTGATGATTCTGAGATTTTTTGTTGTTATCGTGAGGAACACATTATGCATAGAGGGCCTATAATGTGGCAGTCAATATTGGCGGCATTCCTGTATTTTCAGCTTGCCTCGAAGATATCAAGTTTTTATGCGTATTCGCAACAGGTGAGTTTCCTCCTGAACAGTGTGTAGTTGTATACCACTGTATGACGCACCGAAGATTCCAACCAGGGGTGGGCGGGAAATTCTTTTCGGTAAATTTTTTACCGAAACTTTTTACCGATTTTTTTTTCGGTGAATATGGTAAAAACGGAAAGTTCGGTAGAAATTCTGACTTTGACTTTTTGGTGCCTACTCCATACGATAGCACAGATGACCGATAACATTTATGTATCATTTTCAATACTGCATGAAGATGCAAATAATGAGTGAGTTTTACATATTAAACTGAGCTCAACGGCTGAATCTGATAAGTGGGACGTTGCTCTTGAGAAAAAAACATTTTTAAATTTTCTGTCGTCAGGGCCTTTCTGTAGTCACTCAAATTCAGGCCAGCTAAGGAAAGCATCCTTCCCGCCTATACTGTGCCAGAAGGCGCGCAAGAGTACTTACTGGTCAATGAGAAAAGGTACGGGTACGATAATTTAACAATGGAGTCGTTCCAGAACTGCAGTGGATTCAGTGTTGTGTCCGGGGCTCCGAAAAGAATTTTTAAAGTTCCTGAAATATCTGCTTCAGGACTCTGCTGCGTTGCAAACCTGTTGACATTCTTGAATAAAATATGTATTTCTCGGAGTACATATATTCTCGATTAGAAAAAGCACGTGACACAAAAGGTGGAAAAATCGTTTGAACATTCAAAAAAAGTTAGCCAAATAAAGTTAGCCAAATTGTTGAAAAAGAGTAACAAAAAGAAGGATGAAGAAGGATATCGCGCCAAAGGCATGCCATAACAGTAGCAAACCCGTGAAATACGATTAAGAAGTAGGCCGATTAGACAAAAAACATCAATTATTTTGGGTAAAAATTTCGGTAAATTTCTGAGAAAAATTCCGTAAATCGGTAAATCAAAATTTCCTCGAAAAACACCTTCAAATCCGGAAAATCGGTAAATCGGTAAACGGAAAATGCACACCCCTGATTCCAACCCATACTCTTCTTTTTTGGACCTGAACCTCTGTAGGGCTTTGTGGGATTCCTCGCCAACGTTCGCAATTGCTCTATTGTCCTCTCTCAGCTTACCCGCGCAAAAACATCGAAATTGAGATATTATTCTTCACGTGTTCCTGCGAGTACTCTTTCACTGGCGATGCAGTGCCTTTAGGTTCTTATATCGTGATTTGTGGCATTGATACTTTTAAACTGGCACCAAAGTTCTTTGGTCTCTCCTGTGGAAAAAACTTTTAGAGACTTCGCAATTATCTCCGATCCTACATTCGGCAACTGTTTCACTTTCAATCACAATCGATCTGATTTCAAAAGCAGTTTGCGTGCAGGACCAATGTACGGTGAGTATGACGGACGTTAGCCTCCTATGATGATCTCAGTTGTCGGCAGAATGTCCGTGAAGTAGGGCTACTGGGCGTAGACTAACCCGAGTTGAACTCCCTACCCCAAGGCCCTCATCATAGTTGGTCAAAGGTAGCCCCGAGCCGTCTCTAATGATCGGCTGCAAGCCCGGGAGAATTTTCTACCTCAATAAGCAATTCAGCGCACACGTACTTACCGACCAGAACGATCATAGTTGGATCAGCTCAGGCCAGGTGAGCTCAATCAGGCTGTATTGGGGAGATTTTTCGACATGAGTTTGCAATGTATTACAAGCGTATCGACTCGGAAGGCCACGGACGGCTCAGACGTGCTCAGTTCGACTACAACTCACAAGGGAAGTACACAAAGCGTATGTCGGATCTGCCAAAACGACTAGTTTCGTTAGTATATCTTATGGCTCAATAGTAAAACTGCGCAGTATCCCGCCCCGAGCTGCAGGTTCCAAGAAGTTACAAGCTTAAAAAGGTATTTTTTTGTGCTCTTCGTAACTTTTAGAGAGCGCATTTGTCTTCGGAAAATTCGGAAACGGACATGATAAATGTGCTCAGGACCCAAAACTACTACCGCAAAGTTGACAGCGTTTTCGACTTGTACGGATTTTCGGTTGGGCGTTTATTTATACCGATCAAAAGGCTTCGGAAGTGTTCCAGAAAAATGTTTCAGATTTGACTTAAAATTCTCGCAGGGTAGTTTTTTTGGGTCGCTGATCACGAATCTGTGGTTTATTAGTATATTTTCCAAAGTTTTCGGGTAATTTCGTTCGAAGCTTCCCAACCGGAGAAAATTTGAGGGAAAAACGACACTTTCGAGATTTCAAGATTTCCCACGATAGATATGTCTCAAAATTATTCTCTGAACGTTATTTGGAGTGCTAAACACGAATCGGGAGTCCTTTATCGATTTTTGCAGATTACGGTAGATCACGGTGGGTATGCGGTACTTTGGTTAAAACCTCAGAATTTACTCAAAATTTGTATACGGGGGTTATTCGGGGTGGAGATTACGAATTTAACGCCCGTTTGTCAATTTTCGAAATACTAAGGTGGGTTTCGACCCCTAAATGACATGTTACCTACCGTAACCTACAGTAAACCTCGGAAATGCGTCAGACTCCAGAACGTAAACGGAAACCATACAACTTTTGAGCTAAATGCGAGAAAAATTTTCGAAACTCCAAAAATGCCTGATGGGTAGGTACCCTTGCCTTTTCGCGAGGCTTAACAAATGCTCGTAACTTTTTGAACCTGCAGCTCGGGGAGGGATACTGTGCATTTTTACTACTAGAGTCAGAAGAAATACTAACGATACCAGTCGTTTTGGCAGATCAGACCTACGCTTTGTATACTTTCCTTGTCAGACAAATGGTTAGGACTGACCACGCGCAAGTTTTCTCCTTAGTACCGACCGGGCGCAGGAACCGTTTCGATCGCGCGCAAAAAACGCTTTAGATCCGGACGCGCGCAATGCTCGCGGTCGGGACGACCAGAAAAAAGTTGCGCGCGCTCCGACCACGTTTGCGCGCTTCGCGACCGCCATCACAAACCGTTCGGACTGCTCGCAACTCTGTAAAGCGCGCAGGAACCGCCACGATTTCGGGCCGGCCGCGGGCCAGCAAATTCAGACGTGAGAGGAAATGCATGGTGTGTAGCGACCGAGAACGCATTTAACTCCGCGCCTGAATTCAAATTTTTCGCTGCGGTGCTCGTGCTCCTTTTTAATGTTTTTCTTGTTTCTCTCTCTTCCATTCTGTGGTTCTGTGTTCCCGTAAATTCTATATGTGTTCAAATGTTCTTTTGATTGCATGCACAGTTTAGGCGAAGCTAACAGTAAGTGATTCAATGCTAAATATTGCAAACGGCTAGGTGTGTAGGGTTTTCCTAGATGTAAGCAGACTGTCGAAAGGTGTATAGGGATTCTGGTAAGTAAAAATTAGCATTGTGAAAAGGAGGTAAGGGGTATCAAGGCGTGAGTGGAAGTTGTGAAAATGGGCGGGGCTTCAGAAGGAGTGCGCACAACAGCGGCTAAGGTGCGTAGGAATCGAAGAAACGTGAGGGTAAGTTGTTGGGAACGTATGTATTATGGTTCTCAAAGCAATACTTATAAGTTTAGGAAAGTGGGCGGAGTTCGCTTGGCCTAAACTTCAGGATTATCTTATGATACACGCCAGCAGGGTATGCCCAAATTGTGATCTCCACTGCTGGCTGTTACAGAGTTTAACAGCCAGAAGTAGGCGTCACGTCGAGGATTCCATGCTAGCGTATTGCGCTGTTCTAAGC
>JAPDOI010001209.1:7500-209223 GCA_029168955.1 Aplectana chamaeleonis
AGCAGCACAAGCACGCACACGTACGCGATGGACACAAGTAGAATTCGCTCCGAAATCAAGGGTAGTTGCCTGCAGAATTCTGTTGCAGATTCAGAAGAAAATGTCTCGCCTTCCGGCTCCGTACGGTGACTGCATCGCGGAAGGTACGACGGCAAACTACATCTACAAAGGCTACGTATACTCAACAGAGGTTTTCTACAATTCGTAGCTGTTTGACCCTACATTCATGTTTGCCTGACTCGTTTCAGGGCTGCTATCGTACCTGCTTTCAACAGCTGATCATCGATCGTTGTGGTTGCGGAGATCCGCGTTTCCCATCAATAGGAGAACACCAACTCTGTCAAGTGTTCAATAAGGAACACAGTTGGTTATTTCGTTGTTAGTACAAAGGGCTACACTCGGCAACCTATGCACCGAATTTGCGCTAACCCTCAATTTGGAACGCACATTATCAGAAGTATTCATGCCGACTGTATGTATCCTCTGTTTCAGAGGCAATTTACTCTGGCAGCACGTAGCTAGATGCCTCACATGAAAACCGGAGATGCCCAGGGTTTCGGAGGCATCTAGTGCAATTTTGACACGAAAATTTACGTAAATTACGGAAAGTTTAGCCTCAGTTGGTGAGATTTTATCTACAGCGCCCGCCTAGTCTACGTAAATTCTCGCTACGGCACCCGCATTTTCTGGCATCGCTTATTCTCGTTGCAGCATTCGGTTGATCGACCCACCCAGTCCTGAACCGTACTAGAAAGGCGATCCCCGCTGCGATCGACCGCATTGCCGTTTCTTTCCCATGCTCTGCCGCATCCCAGCGGTCAAAATTACCCTTATTGTTAGCAAGGTCTTCCAGAGAGCGACACGGTATTACCCTCCATGACCAGCCACAGAGTGTCAAATAATCACTCTGTGAGTTGACTGGGCCAACACTGTTCGAACGGGATCCCTGCATTCCGCGTAGCTAGCGCGGGTTTGAGATTGCATTTCAACACAGGCTGCCGCTAAACCCGTAAATTCTCACGACAAAATTATAGCGAGAATATACGGGTTTAGCGACAGAAAGATCAATGTTTCGAATTTAGCCTTCGTTTTAACGTAGACTACGCTAGATATTGCAATCTTTTTACCGCCGACACAAGAATATGCGGGTTTTAGCTTATCGTAGCTCCAAGCCGTTAATTCTCGCTACATGGAGTGGGGCGGCGTTACAGGCCGCGCCCTCGGAGACATCTGGCTACGGGTTGGCAGAGTAGTTTGTTCTTTCACGTGCTTGTGCAAAGCTAGGGTAAAGACAGCGAGAAAGAGTTGGAGAAAAGGAGAAGCTGCATTTGCGCGCACGCACGCGATCAACGGCAGTTAATTACACACCGAAATAGGGGATCATTGAGCACATCTACTTACTATCGTTTTCCGAGCCAAATTCCGCTACGCAATTGCGGACTACGGCTGTTGCATCATGCGACACATGATAATCGTGCTCGGAGAAAGATCATTCGTAACGGGACCAAGTGGTCCCAGCACGATTAACACGTGTCGCATGATGCAACAGCCGTAGTCCCCAAATGCCGACCGGAATTAGGTCCAGAGAACGACAGTATTTTCAACTCTTTCAGGAACATGTTTGGAGGAGAGCACTCAAGAACTCGGAGATATTCACGGCTCCTTCAAATGCAGGTAGGACAACAACTGTGTTTATTTCTCTGCTGAATTGTAAGCTTATATCCTTCAACGGAAAGTGAGGAAGGAAGAACGACTGAAAATGATCAAGAAGTGTGTAAAAACCGCGTGGGCCATACATCTATCGGAACAGCCCGCCAACGTCATGGAGGAGTTGTCCATCAAAAGGAGCAGATGCCGAAGTGTAGAATACTTTTTAGCTCGGGGATTCACTCATCTAAATATGTTTATTGAACCTTTTTGTTTTTAAAAGAATATTGGACAAAATAAACAAAGGGACGGTATGAGCCTCTGAACTTCGAATTGGAAAACCGTTTCCGACGTTAATTTTTACTGCACCAATAACGTCGAACTCAGGGCCTCGAACAGTTTTTTCTCCAAAATACAAGGATTTTCTGGGACCTTATTGCCATTGTCCTCTACTGTGATCTTAGGTGCGCAAAAACATTTAGAAATATAATACGATTGCTATCACGAGCACTATCTTCGAAGGCAGTGTTCACGATAAAAGTTGCCCTTTTTTGCGGAAACGAAAGCTTTGGGTCCCTCTGAGAGGAGCAGGAACGGAAGTACCCTCTATAAAACGACGTAAATCACATCAGTGGACGCGCGAGCGGCGCGCCCGACGCCTGGGCCTCCGTCTGCCCTCCGCTCTTCTCACTGTCTCTAACCTTCGCTCCGCACCAGCACGCGTAGGAACCATGTGAATTTTCTGCCGTTTTATGGCCTGGGTACGACGGAAAACGGCCAGGAAGTGAATGAAAATCCCGTGGACTAGCCGACCGATTAATCAACCCGCCCACGTCATGTTGGGACAGGGGCCAGCGAGTCATCGAGGAAGGGATTGTCCCGTTTTCGCAGTTTGAAAAGGCACGCCACTCAATACGTGCGGGGCGGTCCCGAGTGGGATTAGGGCGGCAGAAGGCGGTACAACGCCTCCCTCGGTGTGTAGAGAGCCCCCGTCCCCGTCAGTTTGCCCTGCATTCGTATCAACAGAGGGACAGTTGCCTAATTATTGAATACTCTTTATTGCGAATTAGTCTAACATTCATGCATATGCATTGGCCCACCTTATTTTTAGCAGTGTTTGGTACAGAAAACGAAGAAGTCACTTACCTGAGAACTTCGAACCTCAAAATCAAAAGTGTCGGTTAGTTTGACGTTCTGTCCGCAGTGCACAACCAGGCGCAAATGAATATTAGATATATTATTTTAACAGTTTTTCTTCGATACTCGGGTCCTATGGGGACTTTTCCCTATTATCCACTGTTTTGTGATTTTGCCTACTCAAAAACATAAAAAACTAGAATACGGCTTTTTTATCATGAACACTGCCTTTAATTAACCATGACTATATCCTCTGGTTCCGAGCCAGATTTACTCTGTTCCCTCGCGCGCTTGTGCGAAGCGAGGGTAGAGACAGCGAGAAAGTGTGAGGAGAAGGAAACGCAGCGTAAGCGCGCACGCGATTAACGGAAATAAATCACACTCGGAAACAGAGGATAAGTAGATCTTATTCGGTGCACATGTGCGCAAGTTATCCAACTTTCGTCGGAAGAAAAATGTCTACTTCTGACATCAACAGCCAGCTGTCAGGGTGGCTTTTAGGACCTAATATGAGGACTGATTCCGGAATACAAGAAAAACATTGAATCAAGGTCACTTATCATTTGGAACGAGTAGCTCTCGAATATTTCAAACAGATGTCAACAGCCGTGCAACCAAACCATATATACAATGTCGTATTCGGAGGCGATATGGCCGAGTCAGTCGCTCAATATCACTCTTGGCACCTGTGAAGAGGAACCAGAAGTTTGCAATGAACAGTACCAGTAAGTTGCTCTCTTAGCTTTTGCCGTATTATTCATTATCAGATCCAGTCCGTGTCATTCAATTCGTGCGCATACCAAGAAAATCGGCAAGGAAAGGTTAAAGCAGCTCAGAGGCCCGATTAGAGTTCCGTCGCTGGAAGGCCCTGCAAAATGCAATGGGGGAAGATTGCTCGTGTGCCGCCGTGTGATCGGTACTCCTTCATTGCATGCTGCCGCGCGCTTAAGCGGCGGGATTCTATTCGGGTCCTAAGCCTACAAAGAAATGGAAAAATCCACACGGTAGTTGAGGGGCGAGGCACGAAACTGAATCGATGATCCCACCTCATTTATCCGAGTGTTCGAATCTCGCGCGCACCTCATTAAGAAGAAAAAAGGCGCCAAGCCGGGGATAGGGCCTCTCTAAACACAAATGGAGTTGTCCTTGCAGTTGATACGTCACGCTACTAATTCAAGTGAAGTGGTCCCGAGCGGAAATAGAGCCTCATAAGGCAAGACAGCTCCTGCCTCGGGTTGTAAAGAATCCCTATCCCCCAAGCTGTTTTTTTTTTGAATGATGGAAGAAAGGACGGTAAAAGACATTCTCCGCTCCTCTGCCATCATGCTTGGCCGGTCTCCTACTTCCAGCAACGCGACGCAATCCTTACCATCAATATTGACTGAAAATCGAATGCGTGGTCTGCACTGCCGCTGACGGTGGTAGCGGAAAGTATGATCCCGGTCTTTGCTGTAGGGTTTCCTGAAGGCTCTTCTTTTGAGCTCCAAGCCCCTTTACCATAGCCGTTCTTGACTCCTTCATCACGGGACAGATTCATCAAGGTTTAGGTTTAGGGGTAAGTTTTACCACCGACTCTCTGGACTCCTTGATGCCTTATGCTACTCTAGTCATTCTTAACTCATGTTTTTATCGTTGATGAATACGGCCCCTGGTGCCAATGAGAGCTGTAGCAGTTCACAGTCTATATAATAAGCCTGCTTCCAACTCGTGTCGCATCATTTCCGATTACTTTTTGGAACAAATTGTTCTATTTCTTCCGTATTGTAAATCGAAATTCGAGGTCACGAAACTGGCATGTTTTAGGTCTGGTAGGGAAAAGAGGCACTGCGATGAGGGCGGAGCCTTAGAGCGCATGGCGCCCACCTCGTGGCCCACGAATAGGAGTAATAGTAATAATCTGGGCGGCAGTAGAGGCGAAATCGATTGAGGGTAGTTGACAAATTCCAAGAATATCCAAGAAAACGCATCGCGATGTAAAAGAGAAAGTGCGCGCGCCATGCGCTTTAATGCCCCTCCCATATCACAGTGCCTCTTCGGGCGCACTCGTTTCAGGTTCTCGGTTATCTTATGGGTGCGTGACCTTACATCGCAATAGTGCTAAACCCTTGCTAACTTGATTACGCGTGATATATGTAGTTATCCCCTGATTTCGAGCCAAATTACTTTGTTCCTCGCGCGCTTGTGCGGAGCGAGTGTAGAGATAGCAAGAAAGTGTGGGAAGAAAGGGACACAGCGTACGCGCGCAAGCGCACGCGATGAACGGAAATAAATTGCACTCGGAAATAGAGGATACGTCCATGGCCTGAGTGGTGGCCATCGTGTATCAACACCCTGAGGAGGCGGGAGAAACGGGGGAGGAGCGAGGTTCCTGATTGGACGCAACAGCCGGGGGCCGGGGCTAGCCTGTGTTGCGTCCAATCAGGAACCTCGCTCCTCCCCCTTTCTCCCGCCTCCTCAGGGGTGTTGATACACGATGGCCACCACCCCCATGGCCTGCCTCCTCAAGAATAAACGTTTAAATCCCACCCGCGGCTGGCGCGTGCGCCAGCCCGCTAATCGATTCATGTTGAGAGAAAAGCGCAGCTGATCAGCTCACTATACTGACAGCCGCCGGTGAGATTTAAACCGCGCGCGTCAGCCGCGAGTGAGATCTAAATGCCTTTTCGTCGAAGAGGCAATTCACGGACCTTACTGCACAGTCCACGGTAACGGAAAAAGGCAATTGCGCGTTTCCGTACCTTCACTACGCATATTGTAGATTGCGCCATAATCGACGGCAAAGTCGTTATCTATCCTTGAGTTTTGAAGAAAACATGGGAAACATTGAAGAACGGTAGTTTTCTCCCCACACACGAACATTATCAATATACCTGGAGTCCTTACCATGGGTACACGCAAGAATACCGCGAAAAATAATTGTTTCCCTGGTATTTGAAATTCTCCTGTGATTTTTCATTTTTCATTGTTATTTCCGCGTGTATTTACTTATAATAAAAACTTTAGGTGTATTGATAGTGTGCTGGGCGGAGGGAGGGACTTGCCGTGTCTTAACCTTGCCGGAGGTTTTTCTTCAAAATTCATAAGAAATATTACGCTACCGTCGGTTATGGCTCGACCTATAGAAGGCTTATTAGAAATACGCAAACACACAACCGCTTTTTCCTCATGGTGTGAACTATAGAATGAGACTACGGCTATCAGTCGATTGCTTCTCGACTGACTGAATGACACGGGCGATCTGACTTCCCGTTGGGATGAACTGCAGATAGATTTCGGACGTTCTATCCGGACGAGACACATTCCAGAGAAAACGCGGCCATGTTGGAAGTATTCTATGAGGCATTGAACTTTGAAATGCTTAGCGAATCTGAGGCGTACGGGGTGAGCTTTCATCTTAAGTGGAAACTATTCACAAAAATCATTCACAATGTTTAAAAGCAGTGGTCGCGATCAAATATGCTTGTCGTCTTTTTCTCTTTAAACCCTTTTCTGGGTCTCGAGTAGGAGAACCTATGAGAAAAAAGCGAAAAAACCACTATTTTAGGCTAAATTTAAAGCCTGAACTTTATTGTCTTTTGATGGTGGACGAGCCCACTCCACATCATCGGCATCGAAGACCTCTTACATCAAAAACATCAGCAGGCTTGAAATTGAATTTCAATCAATGAACCTTCGGCTTTCTGTACACATCTAGTCAAAAACATTGACTGGAGTGCTTTCTTTCATTGCTCAACTGTTTTTATTAAGTAAGTTTGCATTTATTTCTTCCTCCTGAATGTCGATGATTTTTGACTGCTCGACATGAGACTGCGATCTTTTAGGTCAGCGCTGTGCACTTGTGCACGAACTAGCTTCTTTGACTCCTAGAAACTCTTATTCTGGCCCATTTCTCACCGCTCTACCTTCAGTTTTTCACCTGTTTTCGATCTATGCTGATTTTCGTGGTTTTTTCGATAACGTTTTTCATCGCGACCACTGCCTTTAAGATGCAGAGAGGGTGGATCCTCCATTAAGAAGTTTTCTTCCATACAATCTCGAATGATATCTTCTTCCGGACTCAAAACTGTCTTTGAATCTGATGATAACCTCGTTTTTTTCAGGTTGTCAAAATGCTTGCCGATTTCGGCGGACAACTCGGACTTTGGTCGGGAGTGTCGTTCATGACATGCTGCGAGTTCTTCTGTCTTGGCTGTGAACTGCTCTATATGATGATCTCGCATCACTACAACAAGTACAAGTTGAAGAAGTACGAGACTGAGGACGGCTTCTGAGCTTGAGTGGAAACATAATATTCGTGTCTATACAGCCGTGTCACACAAAATACTGTTCTGCCACGGTCTTCAATTCGAGCAATTGAACACAAGAATAGCTGACAAACCAGTTCCAGACGTCTCGCTGGCATATACGATCGACATGAATGCTATTGAGACCTTGCCTTTATTCATTGGAGGTTGGCGCAAGCTCGGTGCACCTATGTTATAGCAGATGGCACTGAGTTTGCGCCAACCTTCTATAGTGAACGCGAAGTTTTAGGCGGAGTTCAGAGTTTACGCGGGGCGACGCGATGGAACATGTCAGTGCGATACGAAAATAGCGTTGCACAGCTATTTAGATGTGAGCGCTGGGCGACTACGCGCTATTGCGTACGTACGCAATTCCTCGTGAACAAGAAACGGCAATTTTTTCGAGCAATACCAAGAGTTTCTTCGTGTTTTTTATGTGCATGTGATCCTATATATGCTTATTTTACTTCTTTAATTGTTAGATTTGGTTGCGTTAATTAAAAAACATTGAAGAAAAGCATCAACGAGTGTGCGATCGCGCGACGTCCATTGCATTGCATTGCAAGGCTACGCGATGGACGCCGAGCGAAGAGAAACGCGCGTCATTTTGAATGTATCGTGCCTGTTCACTGTGAACACCTTGCGGCCACGCGACGCGACGTATACGTAGGCTGATTACAGCATCGCTTCGCGCTGGGGGTGAACCCTGAACACCGCCTTATTAGGATCTATGCCAACGTTGCAGTGCTTTCATTACCGATGAGAGCATAGTTTCTTCCGAAAACGGAACTCCGGCCGAAATATGTCTCCAACTCTAAGAATTTTTTGGCCTAAATAAAGGTGGAATACATGAATGGACCGTGCATTACCTTCTCGCCTCGAATTTGGTAAGCAGAAAAACACCTTCAATTGCGGGCAGAAGCCGGTTGCTGATTAGGCCTCTGTCATAATTGGCCGATCGGCGTAGCCAGCCCGGTTGATAGTTATGAATGAGGTGGGGTGGAAAACACCCAATCTGCCTGACTCGATCGATTTTCACATTATACACATAAGGTAAGAAATTAATGATATCCATGACGTCGTCCCACATAATTTATATATAATGACCGCGTCAGCCACAGCTGGCCACACCGACTGTTTTTTGCAACCTCCATCGTCCGCGTTTTTTATACGTATCGACCGGGTCGGCCTCGGCGTCTTTTCAACCAACTCTGACAGGGCTTTACTGTCGAGAAGCGATCTGATCAACACCCTACGGAGCACACAGAAGCGATCGTTTTATTCTCACAGAAATCAAAAAGCCGCACCCGCACAGTGTACAGTTTTCATTTTCCGCAGCCGTTCAGTCCGCAAAGTGCACCCTGATTGCGAAATCGTGCTGCGGCGCGGTTGCGAGTATCCTCAGACAAGGACGTGGGATCACACGGGCGCTTTTTGCCTTCGGTGCCCGGGTGGTCCCCATCCCTGTCTGAGGATATTCGCAATCGCGCCGCAGCACGATTTCGCAACCAACGCGCACTTTGCGGACTGAACGGCAGTGCGGAAGTGAATTGTATGCATACTCAGTGGAACTATGGCCCATCCGCGGCGGCAAATGACTTGTACGGACGGTCCGCGACGCGTGCAGGAGGATCCACGGCGGTTTCCCAAAGCGAATCACTTGACCGAACTGACCGCGGAGCTTTTACTGCGCTTGTCAGACGCTCCGCACCGCTAACTGAACGGTCCGCGGCGCATTACCGGCGCTTTACCAGCTTCGATGACGGGTCATCTGGTCGTCGGCCACGGACCGGCCGTGAGTTTCACTACTCTGAAGTTTTCGATAATGTTACGAGCAGGTTAAAATGCTAAAATCATGTTTCGATGGGCCTTATGAGCTTATAGAAACTTGCAGTTTAGTTATCGTTAGTTACAAATAGCGCTATTCGGCAGGCAACCTAGTAAACGTCGGAAGCGCGACAAATATTTGCAGGAACAACTAACTGAAAGGCTTTTGCAACCTCTTCCTTTATTGATCAGTTTCATCGTTTTCCACCTTTCACTTTGCTCGAGCGTTACACATCCTTTCTCAATTTTTTTCTTCACTGCTTATCAAATCTCTTGTTAAAAACCTGTTATTGTTTGCGTTAATTTCGAGACGAGGTAGCAAGCACGAGTAAAAAAAAATAAAGCAGTGTGTTCAGAAGTCGGATTTTGACGGCTTTGTGGTATATGATATACAGAAATCTCAAATGTACAAAGCTAATAGCAATACAGTCATATTGAACTGCCTCGTTGGACTTGTGGCCACATTATATATGCAACATCCCGTTTATGCTTCTTCCGTTTAGTTTGCCGTGAAAAAATGAAAGAAACCCAGGACAAAAAAAAGATAGCAAAATAAGAATCTCTTCTGAAACCTGTGCTAAGTACCTAAGACATCGTGCGCTCTCAAAATGACTCAATTTTTAGGCACAATCTCTAGATTGGGGCTAGCTGAGATCAGCAATGAGACTAAAAATGGGCTCCCAGAGTGTTACGGCA
This sequence comes from Aplectana chamaeleonis, assembly GCA_029168955.1. Classification (NCBI taxonomy): domain Eukaryota; kingdom Metazoa; phylum Nematoda; class Chromadorea; order Rhabditida; family Cosmocercidae; genus Aplectana; species Aplectana chamaeleonis. Next base: position 17,091 of record JAPDOI010001209.1, read on the forward strand.
ACCCAAAAATGATTTTGGGATTGATAACCTAGCACATCTGGGTCGATAATCTGTGCGAATCTCTAACAACTTTGAAAAGAAAGTTTTCGGGTGATATTATAAGCTTCCATGCTTTGCAAAAAGGTTTGGAGTAGTTTTCTACGACCTCCTCTTCGTGGCGAACTAACGATGTTTCCAAGTGATAAAATAACGGAATTAGTATTAAAAGATCGAAGTTGTTCATTCACTGCCACAAAATCCCCTTTTGGAAGAAGATGATGGAGCAGTCGTAGAATATACGAGAAACAGAGAGCCGTGCTCACACCTAATGCCAAGGTTTATTGCCAAAGTAGCCGGGGTACACGTCAGCGGATGGAGATGTGAATTGCATGTTCTACAAAATACTGAGTAAGACCGTAGAAACCACACTTCTAAGCAAACTTCTGCTCTCCTGTGACTGTGTGAATTCAAATGGGCACAAATGGTTAGCATCTGAATGAAGAATACTTGTACGATGAAGCAATAGAGTTCCAAGTCACAGTTTACAACAGCTTTTGACTGAGATGGGTTATATTTTACAAAGTTGATGCTAGATTAAGTGAGGTTTCTTGAAAAAGAATTTCCCTATCTATTTAGTTATTTTGACAAGGCGTGATATAGAACTCGATTTCGCCCTTTGAACAAAGCTCCTTATCACTGCCCGTAAAACTTGTTCTTTTTAAAAATTTGCATTCGAATAAAGAGTGTGGTAGAACTAGAAAATGATTACACTATGTAACACGATTTTTGTTCCTGGCATCTAGGTGTTATATTTCAATTGCTTTTGTCCGAAGTATGTATGTAAAAAACGACTTCATTGAGAACAAACTTCGCTTACACTACAACAGCACGAAGAAAACACGTTTTTTGTGGAAATAGAATGATTTCTATTCTTTTTTGGCATTATGAACGGTTAGAAACAAAAAATGCACAATTCATTCACAATTATTTATTACTTTATAAAACAACCGATTCTAAGTTTTTTTTCAGTTTTTGAAAACAAAATCAATACTTTGCAAAACAAATATGCTGATTAGTGGTTTGTTTTAACTTTTCAACTAGCAAAATTGGCGTCTCAAATTTATCGCACAAAGAAAAAATTTTAAGAATCAAAGTTTGTGAAAAAATTGCTATAATTGCTCTATTGAGGTAATCCCGTGAGTCGTTGTGGGTGTCATCATCTAGTGCTAATAGAATATGTTCTTTCATTAGAGGTAGATTAGGCGATTCTAAAGGAGACGAGTATCGACAGATATAATTATTCACAACTGCAATTGCACTATTTATTCAAATGCAAACTTCTAAAAATAAAAAGTTTACGGGAAGCAATAAAGAGTCTGGGTTAGTAGGAGAAACCGAATATTATAACAGCCAAAACAGCCTGAACAGTGGAGAAAAAACTTTTTTTTCAAAAACAGCAGTTATTTCTGTATTAAAGGCACAGTCCGAGCTCAGGGACTGAATCCGAGATTTCCACATAATTGTGAAGTAGACCCTCTCCGCATACCACTTGCCAAGTGCGAGCTCTCAGTTCCTCCGAATAAGCGAGATATAGGAGGAAGCCACCCTGCGGCGCCCATCTCGGGAAGCCACTTTGGCACGGCACAGTGGCGAGATGAGCAATGGTTCCCTACCAACCACCCCGTTCTTCCCTTCATTCTCAGACTCTCTCTCCATTCAGGTCAGCTCGCATACAGCGGTTGCAAATGACGGGAGTTACAATCCTCGTACAACTCGTCCACGATGTTTCCGTAGCTCAATTTTTGAGCGGCCATAACTCCGTTCCCAGGAGGTCTTGAACGATTCCAGAGACATAATTGGAGTCAGCGTGGGACCGTTTTTAAGATAGGCAGGAAAACAGAAATACCATTCTGAGGTTGGACTGTGCCTTTATGTGCTCACTGTGCTCACCTTGGTTGGTGATTCAGTCAGGTTACAACACTCTTATGCTCCTATGATCGGTTTCAACCGCTACCAATACATAGATGCACATGCAAGTAATTAGCACGCGCGTGTAGCCCCGCGCCCCGATCGACCGTCGTCGCAACGCGAACCCCGCGGCGCCGCGACCTAATGGCCGCGGCGGAGGGTTCGCATCGCGATAAGTCGATCGCGGCGAGACACTATTAGTTGGAATCAACATTTTAGAGAGTTACAGAACAGTTCCGAAAATGTTGCGAACACATTAGGGCATGGGGCTGCGCTACTTACGATCACGATTTCAACAACTTACGGAAGACTTCGGTAAGTTGTTGAAATTAGTGTTCGCAACATTTCTGAAATCTTCAGAGTAGGTATCTGATTGATACCGACGCGCACTGAGATGCTCAAAGGATGGTTATAGCACCATCTGGCTGTCATGTGCGGTGAGCGTGCCATAATAAAGGGCAGATAAGGCGATGTAGGCCATGCGCGCACCATGGACCGCTGTTGGGATCTCAAACGCACCATACTCAGACAATAGGTGCGGACTGACCGCTGGCCTCTGCGGGCGGACCGCTGCCCATTGCAGCCTCGGCAGGTGGAACGCTGTCGCTTGCTGTCTCCTCAAGCGGATCGCTGCCTTTTAGCGGGCGGATAGCGGCAATTGAGAAAAGTTGACCGCGCTGGCGGGCGGATCGCCAATAGGCTCGAGAGCTGCGATCAGCCAGTGATCCGCCCGCCGAGCTACGAGAGGCAGCGATCCGCCTGCTACTCATTAGGTAGGAGTACAGTGCCGAGCAGATTTTTTTGCAAAAACAGCGTTTTGCGGCGTTTTTTATGCGTTCACAAAGCGCCACACCGCCATAACGTGTTTCAAAGTGGTATAACTTCAAATCTGAAGTATTATTGCATATTTGCACCTCTAAACCCCTCATTATGAACTGATCAGACGGTCATGCCACCAGAAACCTGTCATGTTTTGATGCGTAGTCGATGTCTATTTCTGGAGGAAATACACACTTTTCAACGAAATACTGGAGTCAAAAAGACTTTCTACACATGCCGGTGCATTCGCCTCATTGAGAGGAACACGAAAACTTGCTGAAAAATGTATTTTGTCAAGTTTGAAGAGAGTTATGGCGATGCGGCGCTTTGTGAAGCTCAATAAACGCCGCAAAACGCTTTTTTTTGCAAAACATTTGCTCGGTACTGTAGTTGTCCATAACATGGCGAAAACTTGTTAAGAGTCGAGTTTTTCTTCCTGATACCAGTATTATGCTCAGAGTAAACAAACCGAAGGTTGTAAAAGGGGCTCCACCTCAACATACGCTCATTCGGGATTTCGAGGCCGGTCCTGAATGGTGACTTCAAGTCGCCTCTAAAGGATAACTCAGGAGCCGAAGGACAATTTTCGGCAGCTGAGGGGATGGTCCCCACGCCTCGGGGGGGGGGAGATCCTTTACATGGAGACCGTGGTTAGAATCATCGGAATAGCCACATGGGGCATCGGAACAACCCACATGTGGCTTATTATTGGAGCACGGATCGCTAATTACTGGCGGCCAGATCACTGACTGCTAGCGGGCGGATCGCTGGCTACCGTCAAGCATATGGCGGGGGTATGTCGGTCCGCCCACCAAAAACCAGCGATCCGCCCGCATCTAGTGTTTGAGTAGGAACAGTTTACCTACCCTAGAAATCGCAAAGTCCAAAAAACTGTAAAAACTTCCGGCTTTGAAGCCAACTTCAGAACAAGCGCGAAAAGGAAAGGATAGACGGACCTCACCCAGCGATGATTTGATGCAGAAACGCTGGGATTTTAAGAAAGAAATACATTCCTTTTTTACTGCCGATCCCTCATTCTCCTAATCGGTTGTTTCTACTCCGCCAACGCGTAGCTAGATGCCTCACACGGAAACCAGAGATGCCCAGGGTTTCGGAGACATCTAGTCTGATTTTGACACGGCAATTTACGTAAGTTACAGGAAGTTTGGCCTCAGTTGGTGAAATTTTAGCTACAGCTCCCGCATATTCTATGCTTATTCTCGCTGTAGCACTCGGTCGATCGACCCACCCAGCCTTGATCTGTACTAGAAAGGCGATCCCCGCTGCGATCGAGCGCATAGCCGTTTCTTCCCTACGGCCTGCTGCGTCCCAACGGTCAAAATTATCCCTAGCAGACCTTCCAGAGAGCGACACGGGGTCACCCTCCACGACCGCTCACAGAGTGTAAAGCCTATTCGTGGATTCTATCAAAAATGGGTCTTCCAAGCGGAAGAGGTTTGGTTGGCGTCAGAAACGTTCCAACAAGGGAACAATAGCCAACTAGGATGAGGAGAGTCTACAAAAATTGAACAATATTTCCTGAGACTGATTTTCTCGGCCGAAACTTCTTAATAGCGGAAACAAACCGTTGCGGTGTTTCACACGGAAGCACTCTGTGGTTCCAAATAGTCTCCGATTATGCGAGTAACGATAAAAATGTATAATTATGTGCACCTATTAGTTATCATTAGAAGAGAAAATGATTTCAACTTTACCTACACAGACGCTAGCTCCAGCTGCTGCGGGAAGCGAACTCAAAGTGCAGCATGAAATAAGAGTATTTTCTTATAATCTCGTCAAGAATAGAAGTCCATTCTTAGAAACCATTGAACTCTTCCTCGTGAAATGCCACAACGGTTTGTTTCCGCTATTAAGAAGTTTCGGCCGAGAAAATCAGTCTCAGAAAATATTGTTCAATTTTTGTAGACTCTCCTCATCCTACTTGCCTATTGTTCCCTTTTTGTTGGAACGTTTCTGACGCCAACCAAACCTCTTTCGCTTGGAAGACCCCTTTTTGATAGAATTGTTCACTTTTTATTGATATTACGGAGTAATATCTGTAAAAATCTTGTATATTTTCCAAATAGCATGGATTGATATGACAATCAGTAAGTGATTGACTTGTTGCGCACGCTACAAATGACGTACGACTCTCTTTCCTCGACATCCTGATGACGTCATCACATGCCCTATGCACTTGGCACGACGTCCTGATGACGTCATCACATGCCCCATGCACTTTGATGACGTCATCAGTAAGTAACAAACTTGTTAGTCACTTTCCTTGTCCCTTCCCATCGAAAAGTACAGCCTACAACGTGTTTTAGCGATTTGATCTACCAACTGACAATATCACTTGATATGATAAGCAGTAATAAGTGAAGTAGTTAATGTTAAACAGTAAGTAACAAACTTGTTAGTCACATTCCTTGTCCCTTCCCATCGAAAAATGCAGCCTACGACGTGTTTTAGCGATTTGATCTGCCAACTGATAATATCACTTGATGTGATAAGCAGTAATAAGTGAAGTAGTTAATGTTAAACAGTAAGTAACAAACTTGTTAGTCACTTCCCCTGTCCCTTCCCTAAGGAAAAGTACGTGTTTTAGCGATTTGATCTGCCAACTGATAATATCACTTGATATGATAAGCAGTAATAAGTGAAGTAGTTAATGTTAAACAGTAAGTAGCAAACTTGTTAGTCACTTTCCTTGTCCCTTCTCATCGAAAAGTACAGCCTACAACGTGTTTTAGCGATGATAGGCAGTAATAAGTGAAGTAGTTAATGTTAAACAGTAAGTAACAAACTTGTTAGTCACTTCCCCTGTCCCTTCCCTAAGAAGAAGTACGTGTTTTAGCGATTTGATCTGCCAGCTGATAATATCACTTGATATGATAAGCAGTTATAAGTGAAGTAGTTAATGCTAAACAGTAAGTACTCATTGTCTACCTACTCACCAGCCTGCTTATCTATCCACATACCAACTTACCTGCCTGTTCAACTGATCGCCTGCGACCATTGGCAGTGATCACTACTAAGGGTGCGTAACGCACGAGGAAGCAGGAAGCTCGAAGCAGGAAGGACGAAGGACGAAGCAGTAACAGCGCACAACAAGAATTTTTGATAATGACTCGCCGATCTAACTTTGTTAGTTTTGAACCGATTTGGCTCAAATTTTGTCAGCATGTGCCTCCTGGACCCTCTCACCTATATCCCGATGGAAATCCCTGGAGAATTTGTTTAACAGGTTCTATTAACTACTTTACAGAATTCTAAGTGATCACAAGTTCCGGGCAAAACCAAACCTCTCCAGCCGCTTCGCGGCTGGAGCGATAAATGTGGAGAGAAACGTTTCTGTGAATACGTGCATGTCTGGTGGTGGTCGAATGTGGTGGGCCTCAAGGGGAGAAATCGCTAGAGCAGGGTATATTCTCGAATTCGCCCTATTCATTTATGCTGGGGTTTGAACGCGCTGGATGGCGCAGTAGACGAGTGTTAAAAATATATCTTACGGAGTAATGGTTCAGTTTATACCAACTATGTGGCGGGGGGGGGGTGATGAGCAACGTACGTGATCTCACAGGCTAATCGCAGCTGAACCCGGATAAATCGAGGTACCCGATGGGCTGGCTTTGGCTAAAACTGGACCGACCGCTGCAGCTTGAAGGACGACCGCAGGGAACGTGTGACTGACCGCAGGAACCTGCGGGCCAAACGCATCAACCTGTGGCCCAACCGCAGGAAATTACAGACTAACCGCAGGAACTAGCGGACAACCTGTAGGTCCGGCAGACCAACCGCAAAAGCCTGCGGTCTCACCGCCGACCAACCGCAGGAATTTTCAGACTAACCGCGGACAAAAAACCGACCAACAAAGTCCATCCCGGCGGCGGTCTTCTATTGGTCGGCGGTCAGGTCTTTCCATTGTCTGAGTTGGTGGCGGATCTTCATCTTTGACGCCTTCCAACCTCATTGCCCCACGTTTTTGACGCGCCAAAGTTTACCAGTGTGGTCTACCGAGCTCATTCATTAAACTGAGCCTGAAAAATGAAAATTGATTTCCAGCGCGAACGATGCCTTTAATGTTCCGAATAAACAGTGTTTCGCTTCTAAGCAGATCTTTCTTGTTGCGAATCACCATCCCTATCAGCTCCAATCGATAATATGGGTGAAAGGGATGATTAATCAATGGTGTTGATTGTATCAAAGTCGAATTATGATCTGTTCAGAGGCTGACGCTATTTAAACGTCCAATGAAAGCTTTGACTTTTTCAATGACGACGAGGAGCCATATATAGCCGGAGTTATGAATGCAAAAAGATTTTGCATCTTGAATGCATTTTGGATGCTAACCTCCAGGTGTGTAGGTTTCATGAAGTCTGAATTTTTCTACCCTTAAAACTTTTTTATTAGCAGCCCTATTCTCTTTTTATCCGACTTCTCATTTGGTTTTCTTCTCTTATGGTCTTCAATGCTACCACACCCGTTAACCACCACAACTTAGCTTCATCCAAAATTCTTTCTGGTCTCTCGACCATTCTCGATTACGCCCCAATTTGAAAATCGGGAACTTTTTTTTACTCGTTAGTACAACGCAATAGTTGTAATAACTTTGCTTCTGAAGGTAAGTCTCTATTTTCAGAGTTCATTTGGGATGTATTACTTATAAGGAGTCGAGACTCGGACAAGTGTCATCAACATCGATTCATATAGAAAAGTTTATTCTTCAATATCCTCCAAGAACTCTTTTCTTTTTCGAAACTTCCAAACAGCGGAAACAAACCGTTGTGGTTCTCTATTAGGAAGCGCTTTTGGCTCCATAAAGGACTTTGATTATGTGAGTGCCGATAAAATCCTTATACTTAAAGCAGTTATGTCCCGATGTGTGTGTGTGTGTGTGTATGTGTGTGCATGTGTCCCGGATATCTTAGGAATGGCCGATCAAAACTTGTATGAAATGGTACCAACATTTAGGTGGGTGCGACATTTATCGATTACCAAAAAATCAGCCCGAGTCACCTCTCACGTGCCTCGGGGCAACCGAGTTTGTCCGCGGAGCGCACTTTTGGCCGTGGGTCATGATAACTTCTGCGAGTCGTCTAGCGATGCAAAAAATGCAGGGCGTCATGAAAGATGTGCAGGACCCCAGTGAGGGTGTGCAAAACGTCATAGTAAGTGTGCAGGGCCCTAATCGGAGTGTGCAGGACGTCATAGAAACGTCATAGAAGTGTGCAGGACCCTAATCGGAGTGTGCAGGACGTCATAGAAAGTGTGCAGGACCTCAGTGGGGAGTGTGCAGGGCATCTTAGAAAGTGTGCAGGACCCCCAGTGGAGTGTGCAGGGCGTCATAGAAGTGTGCAGGACCCTAATCGAGTGTGCAGGACGTCATAGAAAGTGTGTGGACCCCTAATCGGGTGTGCAGGACGTCATAGAAAGTGCGCAGGTCCTAAGTAGGAATGTGCAGGACCCCAGCGGAAGTGTGCAGGACGTCATAGAAAGTGTGCAGGACCTCAGTGGGAGTGTGCAGGGCATCTTAGAAAGTGTGCAGGACCCCAGTGGGAGTGTGCAGAGGTCATAGAAGTGTGCAGGACCCTAATCGGAGTGTGCAGGACGTCATAGAAAGTGTGCAGGACCCTAATCAGAGTGGGCAGGACGTCATAGAAAGTGTGCAGGACCCTAATCGGAGTGTGCAGGACGTCATAGAAAGTGTGCAGGACCCTAATCGGAGTGTGCAGGACGTCATAGAAAGTGCGCAGGTCCTAAGTAGGAATGTGCAGGACCCCAGCGGAAGTGTGCAGGACGTCATAGAAAGTGTGCAGGACCTCAGTGGGAGTGTGCAGGGCATCTTAGAAAGTGTGCAGGACCCCAGTGGGAGTGTGCAGGGCGTCATAGAAGTGTGCGAGTGTGCAGGACGTCATAGAAAGTGTGCAGGACCCTAATCGGAGTGTGCAGCACGTCATAGAAAGTGTGCAGGACCCTAATCGGAGTGTGCAGGACGTCATAGAAAGTGCGCAGTCCTGAGTAGGAGTGTGCAGGACGTCATAGAAAGTGTGCAGGACCCCAGCGGAAGTGTGCAGGACGTCATATAAAATGTGCAGGACCCCAGCGGAAGTGTGCAGCACGTCATAGAAAGTGTGCAGTACCCTAATCGGAGTGTGCAGCACGTCATAGAAAGTGTGCAGGACCCTAATCGGAGTGTGCAGGATGTCATAGAAAGTGCGCAGTCCTAAGTAGGAGTGTGCAGGACCCCAACGGGAGTGTGCAGCACGTCATAGAAAGTGTGCAGGACCCAAATGGTAGCGTGCAGGGAGTCATAGAAAGTGTGAAGAACCCTAACGGGAGTGTGCAGGACGTCATAGAGATTGCGCAGGTCCCAAGGAGTTGCAGTGTGCAGAGCGTCATAAAAATGCACAGGTCCACAGTGGGAGTGTGCAGGTCATCAAAAGTTACCAAGAGTGTAGAATTTGGAAAAAGGTTTTTCAATTTTTAATGCTAAATCTTTACCTTTTGTGGAGAAGAAATAGATAGGAAAACATGAATCTTGAGGAGCATGCGACGCGTTCTGAGATTGACGCAAAACTCCTGTGACATTTTTTGTAAGTTTTAGGATACAAGCAGCAGCAGCACCACTTCCTGCACCTTCTCTGTTCGCCACTCATTGCAACCGCTCAGTCATTTCGAATCCCTAATTTCCAAAAACCAGTTTTATATATGTTGCAAATCTGAGCTTATCAAAATCTGCACCACAAATACATAAACAACCACCTACTAATTTCATTCATTGAGAACAAAGGGCATGATGTTGGTCAAGTAGGGAAACATCATATAATATGAGAATGCGTTTTTCCTTATCATGATATAGACGGTAAAGCGAGAATAATCGCTTGTGAACTTTACAAATTGGAAGAAAGGGCAGTGGGTAGCGACGTAAGGGAAGGAAGTACAGAAGGGGTTGTGAATTTTGCGCCGGTAGCAACCGACGATTTACCGCTGGCTTCTTATGTTTTGCTTTATGATCCCACATTTTGATACCCCCACGGCCTGCTGTAAATGTACGGCACCCTGCTCTGCTCAGGAGAGTCCATACGTACAGCAACTTTCCGGTAGACGGAAGTCAGTCACCACCGTTCTAACAAACTAATCCGTCTCAGGTAGTTGGCTCACGCAAAAGTTTCTGTGAGCGAAAACTTCGCTAGGCCTCGCTAGTATGTATATATGCATGTAAACCTAATAGCTATCATTAAAAGGGGAGATGATGTTAAATTGTTTTAGGGAACCAGTCAATTCTTCCTCGTAAAATACCACAACGGTTTGTTTCCGCTGTTTGGAAGTTTCGAAAAAGAAAAGAGTTCTTGGAGGATATTGTTCATTTTTTGTAGACTCTCCTCTTTTCGCTTTCCTATTGTTCCCTTTTTGTTGAAGCATTTGTAACGCTAACCAAACCACTTCTGCTTGGGAGACCCTTTTTACAGAATTGTTCACTTTTTCTTGATATTACGCTGTAATATCCCATGCAAGAATTTCTAACAAAGACCTCTTCATCTCCCCACTGGATCAGTCCTCTTTCTGTGGTCACAAGAATCAATGACCCAAACTGTTGTAAAACTATCTCAGAAAAATCACTCGATGTGAAAAAGCGCGCCCATGCCGATCACTTTTTCCGCAGGGCTACCGTAACCATTCTTGAACAAAACATGATAACGAATGTAAACACACGCTCATAACATGCGGGGTATAAAAGAGCGGAGGAGCGGTATGCATTCATTCACACACCGCTCTCCTCGAGAAGCCACTGGGGAGTGGCTGAGGAGGTCGAAATTGTGCAAACATGTTTGTTGGCTATTAGGATGTGCTCATAACCATGCTGACACTTGGGAAAAATTTCAAGGAGGGTTACGGTAGCCCCTGCGGAAAAAATGATCGGCATGAGCGTGCTTGTCTCGATGTGGCTGACAAGACCGATGTTCACATGATATTAGCTAAGAAATGAATGATATCCATGATATCGTTCCACATAATTCATTCATATTGATCGCGTCAGCAACATCTGGCTACACCGGGTGTTATTTGCACCTTCCATGTTTTTCATACGTATCGAACGAGTCGGCCACGGTGATTTTCTCAACCAACTCTGACAGGGACCTTAGGCCCCGGTTATAGTTGGTCGCCCAGACGTAGCCAGCCCGGTCGATAATCATGAAAGCCTGCTGGCCTACAGCCGGATGCAGAATCTGCCTGCAGTTCTTCGCTTTCAAATGAAACTAACTTAAAACCGGGACAGTCAGAAACTACCTTCCATTCCATCTGGACACTTTCACATCAGTGGAACAAAGCAGTTTACCCTACTCATTCCCAATTTGACATGAAAAAGCTCTCTGAGCTGCGAATGGAGATAGTTCTAACAATTGTGGTGAGCGCGAAGCGCTCACCAGATTTGGCTTTGATTCGCCATCGCGCAACCCTTGATCTCAGTATCAGGGTCCAGAGTAAACGTAGAAACACCGTTCTTTTCGCATTTAATACACTTTAGAAAGGTGAATAACTGTTCAAAAAATGGTCCGGAATGGTTACCTGAGATTCGAGAAAAAGTGTCAAAACCACGTCATTTTGGTCGAAAAAATGTTCATCTCCTTTTTTTCAGTTGGCGTTCACGATCTTGTTGGAACTCTTATCGTTGAGCTAGAGTGCTCATTTTTGGCCAGGAAGCTGGCTTTGTTTGCACCTAGCTCCTGTCAAATTTTGAAGTTGGTAGCTCAATTTTTGCGGAACCTCAAATTTGAGGGTAAAGAAAGACAAAACACGTAAACATGTTATTAAAACCAACCGACGTTTGCTTATTCGTAAAAATGAACTAGTGAAATAAACACCGTTACTGATAGGCTTTTGCTCAGGATTTGACGGGGCAACGCTTCCAATCAATACGGCGGGATCTCGGAAGTACTTTTGAAACGCCGCACGGTGTGACTCAGAAGAGCGCGACAGAACGCCGTAGATACTGTGCGGGACCCCAGCAGGAGTGCGAAAGACGTCGTAGAACATGTGTGTGACCAAAGTAGGAGTGCGCCGGACTCCGTAGAAAGTGGCGGGACCCAAATGGGTGTGCGCAGAACGGCGTATAAAGTTTGTGGGACCCGAATGGGTGTGCGCAGAACGCCGTAGAAAGTGTGCGGGACCCAAGTGGGAGTGCGCCGGACGCCGTAGAAAGTGTGAGGGACCTAAATGGGTGTGCGCAGAACGCCCTAGAAAGTGTGTGGGACCCAAATGAGAGTGCGCCGGACGCCGTAGAAAGTGTGCGGGACCCAAGTGGGAGTGCGCCGGACGCCGTAGAAAGTGTGCGGGACCCAAATGGGTGTGCGCAGAACGCCCTAGTAAGTGTGTGGGACCCAAATGAGAGTGCGCCGGACGCCGTAGAAAGTGTGCGGGACCCAAATGAGAGTGCGCCGGACGCCGTAGAAAGTGTGCGGGACCCACGTGGGAATGCGCCGGACGCCGTAGAAAGTGTGCGGGACTCAAATGGGTGTGCGCAGAACGCCGTAGTAAATGTGGGACCCAAATGGGTGTGCGCAGAACGCCCTAGAAAGTGTGTAGGACCCAAATGAGATTGCGCCGGACGCCGTAGAAAGTGTGCGGGACCCAAATGAGAGGGCGCCGGACGCCGCCGTGAAAGTGTGCGGGACCCAAATGAGAGCAGCGCCGGACGCCGTAGAGAAAGTGTGCGGGTCCCACGTGGGAGTGCGCACAACGCCCTAGAAAGTGTGTAGGACCCAAATGAGAGTGCGCCGGACGCCGTAGAAAGTATGCGGGACCCAAATGGGTGTGCGCAGAACGCCCTAAAAAGTGTGTAGGACCCAAATGAGAGTACGCCGGACGCCGTAGAAAGTGTGCGGGACCCAACTGAGTGCGCCGGACGCCGTAGAAAGTGTGCGGGACCCAAATGAGAGTGCGCCGGACGCCGTAGAAAGTGTGCGGGACCCACGTGGGAGTGCGCCGGACGCCGTAGAAAGTGTGCGGGACCCAAATGGGTGGGCGCAGAACGCCGTAGAAAGTGTGCGGGACCCAAGTGGGAGTGCGCCGGACGCCGTAGAGAGTGTGCGGGACCCAAATGGGTGTGCGCAGAACGCCCTAGAAAGTGTGTAGGACCCAAATGAGAGTGTGCAGGACGCCGTAGAAAGTGTGCGGGACCCAAGTGGGAGTGCGCCGGACGCCGTAGAAAGTGTGCGGGACCCAAATGGGTGTGCGCAGAACACCCTAGAAAGTGTTTGGGACCCAAATGAAAGTGCGCCGGACGCCGTAGAAAGTGCCGTACCCAAATGGGTGTGCGCAGAACGCCGTAGAAAGTGTGCAGGACATCAGTGGGAGTGTGCAAGATGTAACAGAAATTGCGCAGGACATTAGTGGGAGTGTGCAGGATGTCATAGAAAGTGTGCAGGACATCAGTGAGAGAGTGCAGGACTATAGTGGGAGTGTGCAGCACCTTATAGAAAGTGTGAAGGACATCAGTGGAAGGGTGCAGGACATCAGTGGGCGTGTGCAGGACGTCATAGAAAGAACGCAGGCTATCAGTTGGAGTGCGCATGACGTCAGTGGGTTTACTTTCATCTAACACCACCAGGCATAAATCATGTCAGAAAGGAAACCTTTAGGAAAAATAAATGAAATTCCTGAAAGTTTAGGTTCCTGGCAAAAGTAAAGATTTGGCATGGTCACAAAATATACTCAGCAAAAGGAAGATAAAGAAAAAATGGAAAAAAGTTTTGAAATATTCCTGAGAACGATTTGGCGTAGAATAATTTGTTTTTCAGGAAATGAAGTGAAATAGTTGAAAGTATGATTTGGCAGTCGAGTTTGAACCAACTATTGATAAGAGTTGTGCAGAACGAGAGATCGCCTTGTCTGTGCTTATCCGTAGAACATATCAAAGCGAAATCACGCGTGGAATGGGAAGCATCGAAACTTTTTCGGGAGCTGTAATGCGGCGGTCTTCACGTATTAGGTGAAGCAAAATCAACACGCGTGATTTCGCTTTGATATGTTCTACGGATAAGCACAGACAAGGCGATCTCTCGTTCTGCACAACTCTTATCAATAGTTGGTTCAAACTCGACTGCCAAATCATACTTTCAACTATTTCACTTCATTTCCCGAAAAACAAATTATTCTACGCCAAATCGTTCTCAGGAATATTTCAAAACTTTTTTTCCATTTTTCTTTATCTTCCCTTTTTGCTGAGTATATTTTTGTGACCATGCCAAATCTTTACTTTTGCCAGGAACCTAAACTTTCAGGAATTTGTTTTTGAATTTGGATGCTAATAAGCAAGCATAGTGGAAGTTCACCAAGAGTGTCTCATTTACTTATCAGTGAGAAGCGGTCGGCTGGGGATCCTCCAGCATGAATCCCATACCAGCACGCTCGAACCGATCGAGCGAGAGCGGTTGTGCTGCAAACGAGTTTCATGTTCATTGATCTCCAATCGACCGCTTCTCATTGATAAGTAAATGAGACACTCTTGGTGGACTCCACTATACCATTTATTGCAGAAAAATCAGTAGGCTGGTGAAGAGAAGGAAGAGGGAGCACTCAAAATGGGGTTGTGTGAATGACCTTACGAAACTGAAAAGCAGCCTGGCAACATGACCTGACATGACTCACATAACATCTCAAACTTTCTGCTTGCTATGCTTGTCATCCTTACACTTTTACAGAAGTTTTGCAAGGTGTTCTCTCCTGCGCGAATTCCGGGGCATAATTTCTCGGATGGCTAGCATCGAGTCTGGGCTCCTGCTCACTCTACGGGGTGGTCTTCACAACTTTTCGGATGAGCAGCAACGGGTCCCGAACACCTGCCCACTATCCGGGTTTCCACGACGTCCCGATGACTTCATCAGAAGCTCGAAGCACTTTTCACGACGTCCCGATGACGTCATCAGAAGCCCGAAGCACTCTCACGACGTCCCGATGACGTCATCAGAAGCCCGAAGCACTTTTCACGACGTCCCCATGACGTCATCAGAAGCCCGAAGCACTTTCACGACGTCCCGATGACGTCATCAGAAGCCCGAAGCACTTTTCATGACGTCCCGATGACGTCATCACTCGGACAGGAAATAGGCTTGACCGCGCGCAAGTTTTCGCCCTTAGTACCGACCGCGCGCAAGAACCGTTTCGACCGCTTGCAAAAAACAGAATAGGGCTGACCGCGCGCAAAGCACGCGGTCAGTACGATCTTGAAAAGTTGCGAGCGGTCCGACCGCTTTTGCCCTTTTCACGGCTCCCACCTCTTTCCGTTCGGACCGCGCGCAACTTTGCAAAGCGGGCAGAAACCGCGCAACTTTAGGACCAACCGCGCGCAGACGTGAGGGAAAATGCATGGTGTGTAGCGGCGAGGACACATTCAACTTCACGCCTGAAAAGTGGATTATTTCTGCTGCAGTTTCTGTGTCATCTCGTTTTTGATATTTTTCTTTATTTTTCTTGCTTTCCACTGTATGGTTCTGTGTTCCCCTTGTGTCTCCTGTGGGTACACCCCTTTTTATGATTACCTGCGTTGTTTACGCTATGTTATTAACAATATTAACAATAATACTTATTGAAAACGGGTGTTGACCGTCGATTGACGAAGGCATGTGTAGAATGCTGTGGAAGGTGTGTAGGGATTCAGTTGGGTGGGTAGCTTTGAGGGAAACAAAGAAGCCCCAAAGGTGTCAAAGGAAATTGACCGGAAGTGGGCGGGGCTTGGACAGGAGTGCGCACAGCGGCAAAAAAAGTGCTGTGAAGTTCGAAAAAAGTGTGGGCAATCAGGCTGGAAGTCTGTGAGAGCTTCAAGCAAGTTTTCAGTGTCCCGGTGAGTGGGCGGGGCTACGTCAAGAGTGAGCACAACGGCAAGAAAATGCTTTGAAATTCGAAAAAGTTGGGATCAGCGCTGGAGGTATGCAAGGGTTTCGAAAGCAAGTTTTCAATGTTCTCGAAAGTGGGCGGGGCTTCGGAAGGAGTGCGCACAACGGCAAGAAAATGCTTTGAAATTTGGAAAAGCGTGGGTAATCAGGCTGGAGGTGTGTGAAGGCTTCGGAGGCAAGTTTTCAATGTACCGAAAGTGGGCGGGGCTTCAGGGCACAAGGGCAAAAAGGTGGGTAGAAGTTGAAATAAAGTGTGCGTTGTCGTTGGATGTGTGTAAGGGTTTTTAGGGAGTGTTTTTATGTTTCGAAAAGTGGGAGGAGCTTAGCCAGGAGTACGCACAACAGCAAAAAAGTGCTTTCGGATTTGAGAAAAAAATTGGAGCGACGTTGTAGGTGTGCAAAGCCGATAGACTTGAGATTGCGGAGCCGATAGACTCCTGCAGCCTGTACTATAACGCTCACCTATTTGTAAGCTTCAAAAACCAGCCACAGTAACTGTATTCAAAAAATCAATCTGGACGAGTTTGTAATTGGGCGGGTTGTCGAAGCTCATGGGCGAGGTTGTCGAAACTTTCCGGCTTGCATTGCTCGAGTTTAGTAGTCTTGACTAGTTTTCGACGCTTCCAACGGCACGAGCGTTCTAGTAGGGGCCATACGACCCCAGTGGTTATCCAACCAATGTTTTTGAGCGTGTCTGCTGCCTTTCTAGGCAGCATACACGCTTCTAAACGTGATTGAGATAACTACGGAAATAGAATGGTGTGGCCCAGATTACAACGCCTACGCATTTTGAAGTGTCAAAAACGACCCACAATGCCGCTACATGAGTTAGAAGTTGGCCCTGCCCACATTTTCACGCCCCTGTATTTGCCCTTTTTCCTGCAACGCAAGGTTGCTTGGTCATATTCACCGTCGGTACTGTTGGTAGATTGCCCTAACAAGTGAGCCACACACGTCACTGACGGCGAAGATGGCCCAGCAACCTGCGTTAAAGGAGCGCAAGCAATACAGGGGCGTGAAAATACAGTGGGAGCAAACTTCTAACTCGTGTAACGGCATCGTGGTTCGTTTTGACACTTCAAAATGCATTTATGTTGTAAGCCATACGATTCGATTCACGTAGTTATCTCAACCACGTTTACGAGCTTGTATGCTGCCTTCGAGTTGAGGAAGAAGCTTTTACATCTTAATGTATGCACAAAATGTGCATAGTGTGTACACTTGACATGGAATTCACAAAACAGCTTTTTCAATATTAAGCTACTCTCATACTTGTTGCTACAGTCTTAACACAGCCAACTGATAAATCTGCGTTTGCAACATAGGCCCACGACGTTTGCGACTTGAATAGGTTCTATTTTCCAGAAATTTCTGAGAGATTTCGCATGGGAAGGCTCGAAGCGACGACGCGGAAAACCAGATGGAACAGATCGTAGACTAAAAAGCCAGGTTTGCGTTTTGTTTTACGGTTTAACAGTTGAATCCAGTGATGTTATTGTTCTAGGAAATGCTGCACTACAGTACGATGATCCCGTTAAGTTTCTGCGCACTGCCTTTAGAGAGGCCGTCGTAACAAAGCTAGGTCTGTAACACTTTCCGGGAGTATAGATTTTCCCCGACTAAATTCTTGTCCGAACCTTGCTGTGACAGCTGTAGGTATTAGGCGGGACTAGAATATTCACCACTAAAAATTTATGCCAAACTTTGATATAAGCCTTTCATTGCCCACTTCGCATATCATTTCACTGTGGAAAGTCAACGAGGATGATCATCGTGAACGCTGCCTTTGAGTAGCTTTTCTATCTGCGAATATGCTAGCGTTTTCAGAATTCGAAAAAATCACTATTCAAAAAGTTACATGCATCGGACGTTTTTTTGCCAAGTTTGCCAGATGCTCCCCGTTTTTAGAAAACTTAGTGCGGGTTTTGTAGATGCCTACTTAGTTTCACATGAGGAGATATTTGTAAAAGTTCTACTAGCCTTATAACATGCCCCTACTACCATTATCTCGTTTAATGATATCGATTTCGCTTCTTTGCTGTAGGGAACCTCAGAATGTGCAGTCGGTCTTATAGTTAACTATATTTTTTGAACGCTCTCTGGGTATCTGTGTCCTTTGAAAACATTGATCAGTAACCACGTGGGTTCTCAGTTTTGATGACTTCACTTTTGTGCGCTGTGAAAGTTTTATTTTTAAGGTCCACAATTTTCGAAAGATGATTTGAAATAACTGGAAACCGTGTTGTTCGAAACATAATTTTCATGTAACAGCGTGGAAGCAAAATAAATGAATGCGGATTAGATTTTTACAGTAATAACATTCAAAATATGAATCACTTGACTGCATAGGACACAAAAAGGGAATTCGCAGTTCGAGTAAATACGTTTTCAGTTACTAAAATTTATTTTCACTTGTTTTTCGAATATTTGACATTTATAATCACACCCACGTGCACTATTTTCGGATTCTAAAGTCCAAATTGCCCATACTTCCAATTCGTTTTTTTATTCAAGTATTTGAAGTCATTTTTTGGAAACTTGTGAACTCGATCATGTAATGTATTTCGTTGCAAAATTTTATGTATAACCGTTAGCCATTATTGTGAGCAAACACAATTTGTTTCACAATTATCGTTTCAATGCTAATTGATGTACCATCAAGTGATTAATTTGGTAATAAATTTGTGTTTTATCATTTTCGTGTTATGTTGTTATGCAATACGCTAGCATCGAGTCCCCCAATAGTGATATCCAGTACTGGCTATTTCATACTGTAATAGCCAGTAGTGGGCACCATGATTGTAGGATCTCCTGTTGGCGTATTGCGCTGTTCTGAGCCCCTCCCATCGGAAGGGCGCCGTGATATCATACTTGCCCGCGGTGCGAACGCAAAGCGCCGTGATGCAGATTTGCGTTCGGAACGCGCTCACTTTCGTACTGACCGCGGCTGAATACCGGTCGGAACGCTCGCAATGATGCGGTCGGAACGTCGCCGATCCCGCGGTCGGTCCTATTGTTGCGAGCGGTCAGCCCTATTTTCTGTCCGAGCACGACGTCCCGATGACGTCATCGGAAGCCCGAAGAATTTTTCACGACGTCCCGATGACGTCATCAGAAGCCCGAAGAACTTTCACGACGTCCCGATGACGTAGTCAGGAGCCCGAAGGACTTTTCACTACGTCCCGATCACGCCATCAGAAGCCCGAAGCACTTTTCACGACGTCCCGATGACGTCATCAGAAGCCCGAAGCACTTTCACGACGTCCCGATGACGTCATAAGAAGCCCGAAGCACTTTTTACGACGTCCCGATGACGTCATCAGAAACCCGAAGCACTTTCACGACGTCCCGATGACGTCGTCAGAAGCACGAAGCACTTTTCACGACGTCCCGATGACGTCATCAGGAGCCCGAAGCACTTTTCACTACGTCCCGATGACGTCATCAGAAGCCCGAAGCACTTTCACGACGTCCCGATGACGTCATCAGAAGCCCGAAGCACTTTTCACGGCGTCCCGATGACGTCATTAGAAGCCCGAAGCACTTTCACGACGTCCCGATGACGTCATCAGAAGCCCGAAGCACTTTTCACGACGTCCCGATGACGTCATCAGAAGCCCGAAGCACTCTCACGACGTCCCGATGACGTCATCAGAAGCCCGAAGCACTTTCACGACGTCCCCATGACGTCATCAGAAGCCCGAAGCACTTTCACGACGTCCCGATGACGTCATCAGAAGCCCGAAGCACTTTTCATGACGTCCCGATGACGTCATCAGAAGCCCGAAGCACTCTCACGACGTCCCGATGACGTCATCAGACGCCCGAAGCACTTTTCACGACGTCCCGATGACGTCGTCAGAAGCCCGAAGCACTTTCACGACGTCCCGATGACGTCATAAGTAGCCCGAAGCACTTTTTACGACGTCCCGATGACGTCATCAGAAGCCCGAAGCACTTTCACGACGTCCCGATGACGTCATCAGAAGCCCGAAGCACTTTTTACGGCGTCCCGATGACGTCATCAGAAGCCCGGAAGCACTCTCACGACGTCCCGATGACGTCATCAGAAGCCCGAAGCACTTTCACGACGTCCCGATGACGTCATCAGAAGCCCGAAGCACTTTCACGACGTCCCGATGACGTCATCAGAAGCCGGAAGCACTTTTCACGACGTCCCCATGACCTCATCAGAAGCCCGAAGCACTCTCACGACGTCCCGATGACGTCATCAGAAGCCCGAGGCACTTTTCACGACGTCCCGATGACGTCATCAGAATCCCCCCTCACCTACGAATCGGTTAATTACCAGCCTACGTACCTCCTACCAACTTACCTGTCTGCCAAGTTGATTGCCTGAGACCATTGGCAGTGGCTATTAGCAGTGAGGACTGAAAAGCGTGACGGCCCACGGCCTACGGCCCACGGCCTACGGCCTACGGCCTACGGCTCACGGCCTACGGCGCACACCATGAAATTTTCTTAAGCTTTCGGGCTCACAACTTTGTTATTTGTGAAGCGATTTTGCTGAAATTCGGACAGCAGGTGTCTTCTGGACCCCTTCGCTTATATCCAGAAGGAAATCTTCAGAAATTTTGTTTCAAAGATTCTATAAACTATTTTATAAAATTCTAAGTGATCACAAGGCCTAGGCAAAACCAAACCTCTCCAGCCGCTTCGCGGCTGGAGCGATTCACTGGGCCAACACTGTTCGAACGGCATCCCTGCGTTCCGCGTAGCCAGGGCTGGTTTATGATTGCATTTCAACACTGGCTGTCGCTAAATCCGTAGATTCTCGCTACAAAATTATAGCGAGAATTTACGGGTTTAGCGTCAGAGAGATCAATGTTTCGAGTTTAGCCTTCGTTTTTACGTATTATAGAATACGCGCAGAATTTGCATCCTTGTAGCCTCTACACAAGAATATGCGGGTTTTAGCTATCGTAGCCAAAACCCGTAGTTTACCGCTACATGGAATGGGGCGGCGTTTTAGGCCGTACCCTCGGACGCATCTAGCTACGCGTTGTTAGAGTACCGACCTCACACGACGAATCGCTCTGCAACGATTGGAGGTCAGGAGAGACCCACACGTCGGAGAAGACCTTGAAAATCCCTGACACATTTGGCTCTAATAAAGACCTCTTGCTCGGAAGGGATTCTCCAAATTTTTTTCTCCATATACCTATCGAAAGTGTAGCGAAGACTCAAGTACGCGATAGCCCAACGGCGAGAAAATGAGCGAACAAATCCCAGCACGATGTCTAAATCAGGAAAAAACATTAGAAGTAATGCGCAAGTGACTATGTTAGGATCCCTTGAGAGAGAGAGAGTATTCAACTCTTCAGCATCTGTTCGGGTAGATGGACAACTCTTCCGTGATATTAGCGTGCTGATCCGGCGGGTCAGCTGACCCACGCAATTTTCGCTCACTTCCGGGACCAACTTTTTCGCCATAAACACTGTATTTAACACACCGTTACATGCTTTCTACGAGTGATTTTCGTGGTTCTTCCAGTTATCAAAAATTTGCCTAGGACTGCACCTCTGGCGAAACCGATTCGAAAAAAGCCTCCAATCTGACTGAAAATTACTTTTAATTATTCTACATAAGAAACTTGCTATGAGGGGTAATCTTCAGTACTGTGTATCTTTGAGTGCTTCTATTCATTTTGAGGTAAACCACCAAACCTGCCATAGTTGACACAATATCTGAGCTACCTTAGAGCTAGATGATAGCAATTAGGAAAATTTTCGACAGAGCGTAATTAATGATTTTTAGATGATTTTGTGATTTTGAATTTTTGTTCTTTTCGGACTTATCCGAGAAGTTGAGGCCTCGAAGCTCCAAGGTTATGTACAGGCCATAAAACGGCCAAAGTCTCACCGTCGACTGCGTACCACGCGCTGCGCGACCGCACGCGCGGATGCCGAACCGTCGCGCGGCGGCCGGAACTCGTCGCGCGGCGGCCAAAAATCGTCTGCTTCCGACTCGCGTGCGGTCGCGCAGCGCGTGGTACGCAGTCGACGGTGAGACTTTGGCCGTTTTATGACCTGTATAGCGGCTAAGTACTTAAAGGCAGTTTTCACGATGATTCTCGTCCCCGAGTGTTTCACATAAAGCAATGCGTTGACGTCCAAGTGTTACCAAAATTACGAAGAAACGGCTTGAAACGCCCCGAAACGTCTTATTTCAGTGACATTATTCTCTGGCTTGGAGTAGTTGTCCGACTGGATGAACATGTTCACGGTAGTTGTCACCGGTAAAAAATGGGTCTATTCAAAAAATGGAAGAATATTTTAGGCAAACAGTATTAGTTAGGGTCCGAATAAAAAGACGGAGCAGTAGAGAGTAGAGAATCGCAAGGGACGGTTTCCCGAAAGATCTCATTGTCACAACGAAAAGTTCCAGTGAGAGTAAAAAGGTGGGGTGAGAGTAAAGGATTTGCTGTCTTTCCAGGGCGTTTTTCTCAATTTCTTCGTCATTTTATTTCTATCCGGAGGCCATATAATCGATTTAGCGATTTATCTCAAAATCGAAGATTATCGGAAACACTGCCTTTAACCAATAGTGTTTCTCGATATCTATCGATCGTTTTTTAAAATCTGATTCTCGCCTTTTTCATCGATTTTCAAATAACGATCAATAATTGACGAAAAACTACTATCGACTAGGAACTTGGCCGTTAATTAACTTCGGCATGGATCCTAGTGATATGTACTTTGCGCTCCTTATTGAAGGTTGGCGCTAACTCGGTGCACGTATGTTATAAGGGGTCTGCAGCGTTGCAGAGACCGACGAGAGGTCGCCGAGCGTCAGCCTTGACGCGGCGACAAAAATGTTTTGAAACATTATTGTCACGGCGTTGGTTGCCGCACGCTGGCAGTGATATAGGGCCGTCGCGGCGTTTATACACTCTGCGGTGCCCCCTCGTCGCCCCTCACGACACGTCGGTCGCCATGGTCGCCGAATGTAATCAATATTACATCACCCATTCCTTTTTCTCGCTGCGAGAGACGCCGCGACTTCTACTCTGCGGACGCCTATAGCTTAAAGGCAGTGTTCACGATAAAAAATGTGTTTTAGTTTCCACTAGGAATGGGTAGTGGAGGGGCACTCTGTAACGTTGACATCAAAAGAACGCATGAAAACGAGCCAGGAAAAGCTCCAAAAGAGCCCGAAGTCTCCACTTCGAGCGCAAGGAAAACTCCAAAAGCACAGCACACGCCCACCGACGTGAACAAATGAATGCTCGAGATCGTGAGATGAGCGATGATTTCCAATCATCAGCCCCGTTCTTCCCTTCATTCTCAACTTCTCTCTTTACTCACGTCAGCTGGCATACATCGGCTGCGAAAGACGGAAGTTACAAGCCTCGGACAACTCGTCCACCATGTTTCCTTAGCTCAATTTCTGAGGGACCATAACTCCGTTCCCAGAAGGTCTTGTACGATTTCAGAGACATCCTTGGAATCAGCATGGGGCCGTTTTCAAGATAGGCGGGAGAACAAAAAAACGAATTCTATCGTGAACACTGCCTTTAAGGCACCGAGTCTGCGCCAACATGAAATAGGGAACGCAAAATATCACTAGGATCCATGCCGACGTTATAAAGGCTAAGTTCAAATCGATAGTATTTGTTCGGCAATTATTGATCGTTATTTTGAAAATGAATGCAAAGGGCGAGAATCGAATTTAAAAAAAACGATCGATAATTGTCGACAAATACTTTTGATTAAGGACTTAGTCATTATACAGTGCGTTTCATAATTATAGGACACCCTCGAATTTAACTGTAACACTTCTCTCGTTGATGATGGAGCTTTTTGGGACATACAATACCGCCGCTATCCAAGGGGAAAAATGGGCGAAATGGGCAAAGTGGGCAACTAGAGCGTCTTTCGACCACAACTCGCCTCAAAGTGTTCCGTTTTTGATTTCGAAAACGCCGAAATGTACGGCATGGCGTGGTTTAGTCAATCATGCAAAAATATTTCACGAAATTCGAGAGCAACATAATTTTTAAGGCGAAATACATTTTGATTCTGACCATGCTAGAGATCGAGTACGGTTGTTTTTGATCGAATGTGCTCGTTATCTTGTGATAACATTATCAAATTCATAGCTAACTCCATCTTAAAAAAGCGTTTCATAAAAAATTTCCAATTTAATCTTATATAGTTAGATATATTGTGGCACGTTGGACATTATGGTCCTTTCAAAATTGAAAACGGAGCACTTTGAGGCGAGTTGTGGTCGAAAGACGCTTTAGTTGCCCACTTTGCCCATTTTTTTCCCTTGGATAGCGGCGGTATTGTAACTAGTGTAATCAGCATGGGAAATAACCCCTATCGTCATTTTTCTAGATTAGATGCGCATCTGAGCTTTTCTAGAACACAACTTTTCGTTTTTTGGACTGTTTCATAATTATAGGACACCCTAGGTGGCTCGCGAGCTTCCTGTTCATACCAACCAATTATCGGCTGTTTTATCGCAAATATGGTCATCACCACTTCTGATTATCGTATACAGATCATATTACATAGATCTTTCATGGAAAATTTCGAAGTGATGTTCACCTGATTCGGTCGCACTCCTCTACCACAATACACTTCACCTCTTCCACAGCCTATTACTGACTGACGCACAGGTAGACTCGATACCATAGTGCACCCTGAAGGTACTTCTAGAGATTCTGGTTAGAGCTACCGACTGGAGCTTCCAACATGGTCACACCTTGTCTGCACGGAAACGTCTTTCAGGACTAACTCGCGTGAACCATCGTCTTGTCTCGGTTGCATTCGGAGATACGCTGTCGGCGTATACTCAAAAAAAGATAGAATACACTGCTTAAGCACTTTATGGCACTCAATGGAATCCACCTGAGTGGAAATGTAAGCTATCTAAGGCTTCCAAGTCTAACAGAATGTTTCGAAAAATACCAGGTTGCTCCATAAGTTTTGTCGTTTGATAAGAAAGGACGTTGCTACTAGCCCACAACTTTTTTTTGTTTTGTTGGTACACTCTTCATATGAACTAACGTGAAGTTTCATTCCAATCTGTCCATTCATTCTTTGTCTACAAGCCATTCAGCGTCGCCGTGTCACAGCAATGGAAAAATTTATTATCGTGCAGAGATAAAAATTTTATTCTTGGAAGGTGTAGCACCAAAAGAAATTTACGAACGAATGTTGAAAGTGTATAATGATTAGAAGAGTAGAAAGATGGGTTGCTAAATTTAAACGTGGTCGTAAAAGCCTTGAAGACGATCCACGTCAACGACGTCCAAAAAGCGCATCAACACCAGAAATCATAGCCAAAATACAGGATATGGTTTTGGAAGATCGTCGATTGACTGAGGGAGGTTTAGTAGAGGCTCTACACATTTCATTAGGCAGTGTGAGCCACATTTTTAAGGCAGCGTTCACGATGATCATCCTCGTTGACTTTCCACAGTGAAATGATAGGCGAGAAGGATCCTAGGCTCCCAGTCTCGAAAGAACGGTAGAAAACGAGCCAGGGGCGGCAAACAAACGGTTGCAAACAAGCGTTTTATTGCCCAAGGACGCCTGGTGCCCCAGATCCGCCCCCTCCGAATGAACAAATGAAGACTCAGATTACAGGAATGATCAAGTCAAGGAAGTGCTGATAAGTGAGCTGATCGCTTCATTGCACTGATACATAGGTATCATCCTTCCAGCGGTCAATTCCTCCACGCTCAACGTAAACAAGAGAGGGTCTATTTTGGCTCCAAAACGCGTCTTTCGTGATCTTCTTAACCATGCCTTGCTATATAGGGCGCCTGACCTTCCGTAAGCCGTGGAGATATCGGAAGTGAAATTCATCGTGAACACTGCCTTCAGGTGAAATTTCGGGTTTTAGAAAGCTGTGTGCACAATGGGTGCCGCATTTGCTAACAATGCAACAAAAACACATTCGAATGCGACTATCTCAGCAACATCTGGAGCGTTTTAAAAAGGATAAAGTAGATTTTGTGCATCGATTCATCACTGTGGATGAGACTTGGGTCTACCACCATGATCCTGGTTCAAAAAAGAGGCTAAAGGGTGGTGGGAACCTAGTTGGTCGGCTTTGAAACGAGTTTGTGCCCGGATATCGGCCAAGAAGGTTATGGCATCAGTTTTTGGAGATGGGAAAGAAATTTTGTTTGTGGATTACTTACAAGCTGGTAGAACAATTGATTCGGAATATTACTGCAACTTTTTGGACCAGTTGAAGGGAAAAAATCGTGAAAAAAGACTCGGTTTGCAGAAGAAAAATCCTTTTTCATCAGGACAATGCACCGTGTCACAAGAGCATTTTGACAATGGCTAAAATCCATGAATTAAAGTTCGAATTGTTGGAGCATCCACCGTATTCACCAGATTTGGCCCCCAGCGACTTCCATTTGTTTCCAGAACTCAAAAAATCTATGCGTGGCAAGTGTTTTTCATCAAATGAAGAGGTCATAACGGATTTTGCAGACCTTCCGGATTCTCACTACAAGGATGGGATCCGCAGATTGGAGGATCGTTGGAGCAAGTGTATTAATGTTCAAGGAGATCATACTGAAAAATTAAGCGTATTTTGAACCACGAAATTGTGTTTTTCTTATCGAACGACAAAACTTATTGAACAACCTGGTATCAGCGACACTCCAACGGAGTTCCATCTAGAGAGTTACCTTTGCCTTTCAGTAGTATCATGTCAGTGGCATATTTGTCTACACCACCTACCGGAGTTGCACTTCTTCTAGCTCGAACACCCTCCCTAGGAAGGAATCAGTGACTTTTTCTTCCGAAAGACGTCTGCCGTACGGCACCGGGCCTCCAGCTCAACTTCCTGAGCCAGTTGTCTTGCCTTACTGAGCCGAATTAACCGAGTCAGCACGTGAGCCTCTTCGAATCGATATGTCTACCTTATGCATGTTTTTCTGATATCGAGCTGCACAAAGTTACGGTCTTATGGGTATGCAAGGAGTCTCAACCCGGAATTCTGCATGAGTCTGATCCTGGCACGCGGACGCTTCATCGAAAATTCGCTTCATATCATGCCCGATTGGTTTCCTGAGATGTCGTGGCTGCTTCCTACTTCAATTTTACCATAGCACATCGAACCATCAGCAGATAGCGGCTGTTGAAGAGAGGAATTGTGAGGTATTAGAGAATCAAAATCGAATAAACACAACAGCCCAATAAAAACTCTCGAGAAGGGACTTAAATCATATGTATACGATAATCTGGAGTGGTGGTGGCCATATTTGCAATAAAACTGAAGTTATTTTGTTGGGATGAAGAATAAACTCGCGAATCACCTAGGGCGTCCAATAATTATGAAACAGTAAAAAAACCAAAAGTTGTGTTCTGAAAAAGCTCAGCAGCGCGTGTCATCCAGAAAGATGATGATAAGGGTTGTTTCCCATGCTGATTACAATAGTTATGACAGAAAAGCTCCATATTTAACGGGAGAAGTGTTACAATTAAATTTGAGGGTGTCCTAAAATTATGAAATGCACTGTATGTAAATAACTTTGTAGCTTGGAGGCCCAAACTTCTCGAATAAACCAGAAAACACCGAAGCTGCTAAATCAAAAAATCCACCACAAATCATTTATTACACTCTGTCGAAAATTGTTGCAAACGCCATCATCTTGTTCTAAGGTGGTTCATATATTCTGTCTACTAAGGCAGGTTTGGTGGTTTACCTCAAAGTAAATACATATACACTGTTTATCTTTAATTGCACAAAAAACGGCCCGCCAATAGTCCTCTACTGGGCCGGCTAGTCCCGTAGTTTACGTCCACGACGCGTTCTCGGCAGACCCGGGTGTGCACCGGGGTGTGCTGAGCGATCGATTCATCAATGCCGTCACTCGGCCACCCACCCTGCCACTGTGCACACCCGGGTCTGCCGAGAACGCGTCGTGAACGTAAACTACGGTACTAGCCGGCCCATTAGAGGACTACTGGCGGACCGTTTTCTGTGCAATTAAAGATAAACAGAGTATAGAAGCACTCAAAGATGCGCAGTACTAAAGGTTATAACTGAATTATAGCATATATTTCGCAAACATGCAGGCTTCGGACCAATTGAAAGGTAGCGTTAGATAAAAAGACTACACGAGTAGACAGGTATTCGGTGCATGCAAAGTGCCCGTGGACGACACGGGGTTAACGATGGTATTGATAATATTAGTGACAACCGCTACTGCCTGTGGGGGGCAGCGCAGCAGTAGCGGTTGTCACTAATATAATCAATACCATCGCTAGCCTAATACCGAACGCACACTGGGATTGCTCCAAATATTCCACCGGAATATCTAGACCATGCGACCCTAGATGAGGAGATTACCCAACGCAAGATTGGAACATGTTGAGAACTAACTTTGCGAGTAGGAAGTGGTTAAAATAGCTGTACTTGGGTTTCGGTGTGCTGTGCGTGCCGGGCTTCTATCAAAACGTGTCTTTCTCAAAACTTGTGTGAGCGTGAACACAACTTACAAATTAGGCGATTCATCGAGACGGGCAAGGAACGCTCCGCATGGTCATCACGCCTATGGAGCGCTACGTATTTTCCATGACACGGCGCACGCTTCTCGTAATGCGCGAATCATTTCTCATCACGCGGCGCACGCTCCTCATGGTGCCCGACTTATTCACCATAACGCGGGGCACGCTTTTAGTGAAGACTGACTCAGTTTTCAGAACTCGGAGCAAGCCTCTAATAACGCGGGACCCATGTTCCATAACGCTGCACACGCCTCTCGTAAAACGCGACTCGTTTTCCATGACCTGTAGCACGATTCTCATGAATCGTCAGCCATTTTCAATGACGCGGCACACGCTCCACATTAATAGGTACTCGTTTTCCGCGAAGCGACGCAAGCTTCCGATAAAACGCTCTTTACCTTTCCTCCACGCACAACTAACCCCGCCCACATTTTGCAACGCGGAGATTCTATCTCAGAGGATAAGGACGGATGACACTGAGGCTTTCGAAAGCGTAAATAGTATAGTTGGCAGTGGAATTCCATGCCGCTGGGTCCGTGATTGCAGTGTACAAAGTGACGGTCTGGCTAACACTGCTCGCACTGTTGCCGCCCCGAGAGCGATCGGACAGCGGCCGAGGCTGCTATTTGCACCGGACAGGGACCGCAGTGCCAGTTTGCTTCTCGGCCGCTGTCCGAGCGATGACGTCAGAAATGGGAGGAGCCGGTCCCGCTCCGAGCGATGGTTTGTCTGAGGTAGGGTATGGAAGCTAAATCTTCGTAAAATGTTTCATAGCCGCCTTGTCGACGTGATGAGCTGGCAAAGCGTATCGCTTGTTCTCAACTTTTTCAAGCTTTTTTGGGAAGTCCTACCCCATTGTGCCAGTGACCAAAACGCCCAAATTCTTCTTAGTAGTTAGAGAAATTGCAATAGATAGTGTTTATCGGTCCTAGAGTTATTCGTCGGCTCCTGCTTCAAGACTTCGCAGATGTAAGATTGGCATAGCTTCTCGTGGATATGAAACGAAGCACCAGCTTTCTAGCAGATGATTAGCAGATGATTTTATATGAGGCTAGATGTTTCAGCGCGTAATCTGCTACAGTAATTGATTGTGCATGACGTATTTCATTTTATGGCTTACTCGGGACTCTACTTTTCGACCTCCTCCAAAAGGGAGTCTTTTTAGAGGGACGGGTCCGAATAAGGGAGGACTCTAATTTTGCCTCAAAAATTCCTGCGTGTACTGTGCGTGCATAAGCAATAGATTACTCGACGAACTTCGAACTCATTCTGGAGGTACTATGTTCGATGTCTGCAAGCGATTCGGCAATGGCTGTCCTCAGAGCGTCGATATCTCGAGCAGCATCGGGCCTTAGACAAATTCATCACTACGCATTAACATCATAATCAAATCACCAAGATAATTAGAAAGCAGAAACAGCTCATACCAGCGCTTCGTACCCAGATTTTGCAAGCATATAGGGTAAAATCGCAGCGAACTGGTGACGCTAATCAAATCAGATGTGATCCCTCAACTTGGGCGTTAAATTCTATAGAGCCTGGCGACAATTAGCCCAATCACGACCACGCCTTATTCTGGGTGACTGCGTCGATGAACAGAAAATTTAGTTCGACAGGAAACAGAAAAAATCTCCAAAAATGGGCAGAAAACAGAAATTTTTCAAAAATCAATAAGGGTGTTCAGCGTACACTAAACGAAACTTTTCGAAACATTGAACTTTTTTTGATACATTTTTGAGTGAACTATGCTTCTTTTATTGAATTTTCAAAACCTTACAGTTGGCCAGAGCAAAAAGTATAGACGCTCAAGAAATGCAGATTATGAGTGCGATGATATGACAAAAGTGCATCGAACCTTCTTTTTTTTAGACAATAAAAGCCCAATTACTCTATTAGAAGCTCAATACAAATGTCTGCGCAAGGATTGCGTAGTGAAGTCGGAGCGAGCATTCTGTTCCTTAATGTACATATTTTTACCTTGATTGTGGAACAACTGCTGGTTTGAACGCTTTACTACTCCTCAGAGCTGAAAGTCGCACCCGTACCACGCGCCTGTGCCGTTATAGTATAAATGACATGACGAGCCGTTTACTCCATCGTCGGTAGCCTTTCGTACATCTGTGTCAGAATTATCATCTGCCTCATAACCTCACCATCAATTTCTTGGCGCTTTGTCTCAATGGCAGCGTTCACGATGATAATCCTCGTTGACTTTCCACAGTGAAATGATAGGCGAGAAGGATCCTAGGCTCCCAGTGTCGAAAGAACGGTAGAAAAGAGCCAGGAGCGGCAAAATAACGGCTGAAAACAAGCGTTTTGATGCCCCAGACACGCCCTCAAAAAGAACAAATGAAGGCTCAGATAACAGGAATGATCAAGTCAAGGAAATGCTGATAAGTGAGCTGATCGCTTCATTGCACTGATAGGTATCATCCTTCTAGCGGTCAATTCCTCCACGCTCAAAAATCAACGTAAACAAGGGAGGGCCTATTTTGGCTCAAAAACGCGTCTTTGTGTCCTTTTTAAGCATGCCTTGCTGTATAGGGCACCAGACCTTCCGTATGCCGTGGAGATATCGGAAGTGAAATTTATCGTGAACACTGCCTTTAACCGAATTTTGTACCATTTGCGTTGCAGTGAATGAAAACACTTATTTAGAGTTTTTACCGTGCATGGTTAAGTTACTGCCAACATTACACCGGCCCACCGAAGCGGTAGCGCTGGAGAATTCTTAGTCTCTGCCCACGTGTAAAAATTATTCATACTCAAGCGACGCGCCAGTGCGGGAAACCTGTGGGTAAGAGTATCCACTGTATGATAAAGATAAGGAATCGGCTTCCTGTATCCCTTGGGATGAGCAGCGCATTCGACGTCGTATTCGTAGAGGCTTGACTCTGAGAGAAATTGTCGCTGCGGCACTAACGCGGAGCCGTAGCGGCGACTAGGCAGAACCGCTTCGGCTCCGCGTTTACGCAGCAACGGCTTCGGTAAGTATCCGATATGGAGTTATCACAGAATTATAAGACAACTAGGGGGTTTTTTTCCCTGTTTCTCAAACTTATGTAGAGACATTGAACCGGCAACAACTTCGTTTTACCACAGAGGACAGTACATCGTACTCCACGCGAGTTCGCTGCTGCATCCTCGCGGAGCCGCTGCGGCACTATCGCGGCATAGTCGAGGGTCGCGATACTTTCCCGGCACTGACGCGGCAAATTTTCTCAGAGGAGTGGGTTTGTGATTATTTAGTGGCGTGATTATTTAGTGGCCAGCCGACTTTCCTATGAGTGCCTTCATCTTTTACCATAAATCTGTTACTGATTGAAGGACCCCGGAGGGTTGGTTGGTTTGGTTTACCTCGGCGAGGATTGAACCCGACCGTGTACAGCGAGCAGCAGCGTTTCCTCCCACCACGCCACACGCGCCCTAAGCCACTTCAGCGAGATCAAAGTGTCTAGCGTGGTGGAACTGCAGAGAGCCTGGGTGAAGTGCACCCTCACCCTGTCGGCTTAGCTTCGATAAATCCGACCGTTTTTTTCTAGAACAATCCTGCTGCGAATCGCGGTTCATGTTTTTTTCTGTTTTCTGTCCATTTTTTGCCTATTTTTACAGAAAACAGATAAAATGGCCGAAAGTGGGCAGAGAGTTGTTCGGCGTTACGTTCAAAAACAATATTCGCGCAAATGGGTGTTTGTATATATTCAAGGAAAGGAGTGTACAACAGGCTAAAAAAAGTGTCCCTGTTTTTTTTCTCACTTTGAATACGAGATGGAATTTATTACATGGGCCACGATGCTCCTTATTGAACATTCCTTCTATTGTCCCCCTCTTGATCATTAATTTCTCAGTCGCAAGTCACGTATATAAGGAGCACGGTGCATGTATAGCGCAGTTGGACTTTCGGGGTAGTGATGGAAGGTAACCTTGCCTCACTCTTTGGAAATTTCTGACCACTGAGAGGGTCTTCCCAATGGTCCACGGCGATGAGAGATTCTTCTTGTGGACCATGCTCATAATCATGAACTTATTGACAAGTGCGCCGTAACTTATGGTAAACGAAAATCAATAAACAGGTCCCAGATCCGTGTTAAGCACAATAAATCGTCACAGAAAAGTATCCCTCATGGGATTTGAGTAACCGAGGAAAAATCTCATCTAGCCTCCATAGTATACTTCGGACCGAATTGTAATATTCGCATGATTTTTCAAATTTCGAATCATTCAAAACTCGAAAGTTTTAGTTTTCGAATAATATTCGAAATTCAAATATCTCGTAAATGGACCTTCGAATAAAATTCGAAATTCGAATGCTTCTTAAAAGCGGTTTCGAATAATATTCGAAAATTTCAAAAACAGACTTTCGAATAATATTCGAAATTCGAATACTATATTATATTCGAAATTTTTAAAGTCGAATAATCGAAATGCACAATCATCATTTCATGGTTTGTTTTTCTGATTGACACACTTCATCAAAGCATCATCTTCACCTATTCAACCAGCGCCAGATTTGGGGATACCACATGCGTGGATCGCATGAAATCCAATCGGTGGAATAGGCTGGCTCAAATAGCCCGCCAATGCAAACCGTATTTCTCTTTTTGGCAATTATTATGCAGCTGCCAGCCAGATATAGAGAGTGCCGGAGTTTTAGTTTCCGAAACCCTCCCTTTTCAAAGAAACAGTTAAAGCCAAGGTTGCTCGGATGAGTCCGGGCGGAGTAAGCAGCGGAGCGGTCGATTAAGGCAAAAGACAACAGTGATAAGGAGATTCAGACACGATAAGCCCGATAAGCCTTGCTCCAACCGGCTCAAAATGAGCGGCTTAGGCTATACTTGGAATATGTAGGGGGGCGATTAAGCTCACTAATCTAAAATGACTACTCCAAAAATACTGGGTTCGAGTGGGTTATAATGGGTTGTGCTTAGCGAATCGACGTTCATTTCTGAGCTTTCTGAACTTACCCAGATTCGGTTTTGACAGTTGGCCAAAACATCGATATTCTGATGTAACATCGATATTCCAATGCTAGCGAAACATTTCAAGACTAATAGAATACAACTCGAGGGATATTTTTTTAAAATAAAAACGTGAAAATGAGCTACAGAAAAAAGAAGACATGAGGGGCTTGAAAAATGAAAAAATGACAAATTCGCAGCGGTGTTCCCCAATTTAGCCCGCCTCTGGGTAAACTCCCCGCGACACTTCCGAGGAAGTACCGCAACTCTCGACCGCGATAGTACCACGGCGGATCCGCGATCATCACTGCGCCGAGACGATTCAACTTGCAATGCCTTAAACCTCAACAACTCCGCGACTGGCCCAGTAAATGACAGCTCAAAGCTAACTTTCAAAATCGAGGCTATCATTTTTGAATTCGGGAAAATTTATCAGAAAAATAGAAAAAAATATTCGAAGATTCAAAAAAAATGTTCGAAAATTCGAAAAATCCGTTTTTCGAATAGATCCGAACATCGGAAAATTCCATTTCAAGTTTATTCGAAAATTTGAAACTCAAAAAATTTGATTTTCGAATATATTAAAAATTTGAAATTCGAAAGATGATTTTCGAGTATATTCGAAAATTTTTACAGTTTTGCCCGAGTATACTCCAGTTTCCTCCGAGTGGGGAGCTTTCACCGGATTCTCCGGGAATCCTTCAGAGAACGGAAAGCGGATCCAATATTAGTGATCACCGTCTCCAAGCAACGCCCCTGGAGGTAATCTGAGCCAGATCCGAAACGATTTTTTCAAAAGATAACGACGCTTAGAGGCTGTAACTAGTTGGCCCATAACGTGGTGATACGAAAACCGAAAAAATAAGACTCCATATTCAAGCTCAACACGTCAAATAACTCTTCCAAGGAATTGGAAAGCCGAATCGTTCAAAGCTGCAAAATTCGTTACGTTAGAACCCTCTTCAGTAAGTACAAATTTTGACTTTCAGGACCAAGATCCGCGGCAGAATGCGATTTCAGATCCGAAAAAAGTGCCACAATTGGCCAGGAAACATTGCTTGCCTTATTAATGATGAGGTATACCTTTCGAGGTTACCCAGCAAAACTCCTGCTCAGATCTTTCTCTTAGAGCAACTGACATCTCCTCATCGTGAATCAACAATTAGGGCACTCTACAAAGATTTCGTTTGGCACTCCTCCCTATAAAAAAATTTTATGAGACTTTTTTTCCAATTTTTCATTCAACAAAACGAACACATACTTACAGGGCAAAACGATTAAAATAAGAAAAGCGAAAATACATTCAAACAAAAAAATTAAATGAAAATCAGCAATAAAAATTACAGAAGCCAACGAAAAATATGATACCAAAAATCTCGAAGCCAAAAACGAGGAAGAAAGAGCGATGACAAACAGGTACGAGCCAGAGAATCAATTCATCCCATCCTTCAACTTACTATAAGCCGAGAATAACCATTGTTATCTAATCCGTTTTTTCAATTAAATTTCTATGGGACTAGCTTCTCAATGAACTACTGTAGAATTGTGCAACCACACAATGCGATTGGGTACAACAGGGGGGGGGGGTTGCGTAGAAATCTCGTCCCAAAAACGAAATTTTATGAATTAGGGGATGGGATTTTTCGACTTTTTCAGAGAATTTCGGTCACCGAAGGGGGAAGACAGCCGAGGTCGATCGAAACGCCCTCCTGGACCCTGCACCAGTTTATTTTCGGCTCTAGAAGTGATATTGTGCTGGTGGATTACACAAAAAAATTGTTAAACATCTCCAAGTAAAACCCGGCTCATCAACCCAGGGATGGATTACTTCAGATTAAAGGCACAGCCCATCCTCGGAATCGTTTTCCAGTGCTCTTACGTGTCTTGGAGAGATTTTCGCTCTCACCACAATGATGTCTCCAGAATCGCCCAGAGCCCACTACGAACGGTGTTATGGCCCCTCAATATTGTGTATTTTAACAACAAGAACCTAGTGGACGAGTTGTCTCGGACTTGTTTCTCTTGCCATTCGCAGCCATCGCACGAGGGCAAACTACATTATGAAGCTAAACCGTTATCAAACGAAAGAACATAGAAATTTGTCAAAAATCATTGCACGTCTCGTACCTACTGAGACCGAAAACCGTGAAGCGGGCGGAGAGAATGGATCCCGATTTGGAGACGGAGCGAATGTTTTCTCATTCTAGAATGCGACTTCGGCCTTGCTAAACACAGCGGCCGGACCACATAATCGGATTTTCCATTGAGCCTTGGACTGTGTCTTTAATGGCTAATCTGACCTACACACTCTCATTTTTGGTTGTTCTCCAGACGAAGACCAATATGCTAACTCTGACTTCGCAAAGTCAGAACTTTTTGTGGTAAGACGCGTTTCTACACCCGGACAAGTGAGAAAATCTCACGCAGTGAAACAGCGGAGGACTCGTGGGGAGCTCAGCTCCAAGCGGAGACTTTCCGAGTAGTTCTCACAAGAAAGTTGGATGAGGAACGACCAAAAAACTGATCTCAAAAATCAACAGCATCGGATACCATAAAAACAATCAATATCAAAAGAAAGGATTATTTTCACTTTTTTACTTCCTCTTATATTTCAATCCCGTGGTATTCATTTTTCAACTTGCGAAAGACATTCTCTACCAACCTTGAACCTCAAAACTTCGCATAGGCTTTTCGCAACCACGGAACCGCCCTGAATTCTATGGTGCTTCGAGTCACAAAACGTTTTTCAGTTCACGCAAAATGTTCACTCAAAAAAATGCTATAACCCCGTCTCTCTTGATTCTCTCTTAATAACGGCAACGGATAAGGAACGACAGGACATTTGTTCACACAATTTCGGAAGTCGGAAGCTGAAAAACGGAACAAGCGTTTCTTTTCGGGACGGGACTTCGAGAGCTATCAGGAATCGATCAACCATGGGAACTTTTGGGCCGGGATCATACTTCAAGCGATGCGCGATGTCTACCTTCATTATCGACCAAAAACCAATCTGCATTGTCGCTGTGGCAAACCGCGGAAAGTGTGTCTCCGAACGGAATCTCGAAGTACTTCCTATTCTCTCCACGTTGGCGACGCCTTTCGTCACGAAGAAATAGAGAAGCACGAACTACCGGATATCGAGATTTCGCTCATCTCTGCTTCAAACCCTCATTCCGCAACAGCCTGCCACAACTTCTACCCCTGTCTAGAAACACACAGTCCAATACGCTGAACAGAAAACCTTCAGAAGTCCGAAATCAGAAGCCATAGCCTCCATTAACCCGCACTTTACTGTCTACATCTTCGACGAACCGCTTTCGTATGGGGCAAGGATAAAGTTCCACGATGATTTTGAACAGCTCTGACGTCAACAAGACTTTCACCCATTGCTTCCAAGCAAAGAACGGAGTACTTTTGTTACACTACCGGATGCCTGAGCCATTGCAATGTATCCCGCTTCTCACAATATTCTTCCGATTCAAGAGGGTCGTACCCAGGATGAAATGAGACCAGCAGTGTATCCAACTAATTTTAGCTGTAAGCTCGACGCTCAATTGGAAAAGTGTGCAGAACATAAGTCTGACCAGAACACCAAATTTCCATAGTGCTCAATATCTCTCCCGATTTAGTGGGGCGCGACTTCATGTGTTGAAACGGTGTAGCAAGTTAATGATCTTTCGAAGCCAATAGAACTGGCAACTCCAGCCAACTAGCAGCTTGAATTAGGACTTCATTTGTACTCGGATGACAAATTTTTTCCATTCAAAACTGATTCGACTAAAGACACTTCTCAACCAACCAAATCATGGTTGTGAATTCGCACATTCCCGGCCTGTTCTGCATCCCTAGATCAGCTCCTTCACAACCTAAACACCTTTTGAAGACTTTAGTCGCTTCTACTAGTACAAGAAGTGAGCCTGCATTCATGAGGAAACAATATAGATCTGCGATTTCAACAAAACCACATCGATCTGTGTTTCCAACTCAAGAGGATTCTGTTATTTTTCTTGCCCGTCAGACTGTCTACTCGCTTAGTAACGCGCTCCAGTTGTGAAATAGCTTGGGACGCTCAAGAGAAAAGCCCTCAGTGGCATTATAACCTAATTGTGCGACCTCAGAACCATGTCACGTCACCTTGGTTGTATAAATCTGCTGCATAAGTGACTTATCCATTGACCTCTGGGGCATTTCTAAACAGCTGAGTTTCAAGCATCCCTAAACTTAGTAAGCTGCCAATTACGTATCAGGAGCCTGCGAGTGGAAGAGAACTTTTTTTTTGAATTCGAACTTTTTTTGCGCCCGTATGTTTTTTTTCCTACATAGTGGAATACTACCGGCGGTGATGCTCGTTCCTCCACGTGGTGACGCTGGAAACTTTTTGTACCACATCACGATGTCGTCCATGGATTTCACCAGAGCTCGGCCGTCGGATTTTGATTGAGCCGCCAAGTAGACGATGAAACAATCAAAACTCATGACACGGGCATCAATGAAGCGGACTGCTTCAAGTATATCACCTCAACTACCACCTTGACAGGCGATGTGTCAGCGGAAGCTCAAGTACGCGTGAAGGCCGCTTGGATCAAATGAAGAGCAACTACGGGCGTGATCCAGGATGATCCCACTCCGTCTCGAATCAAAAATTTACAAGGTTTTAGTGCGACCAATCGTGCTCCACCTTAAAGAATGCTGGCCGACTGCTAAAGCTGTCGAACAGTCCCTGCACATCATGGAGTTGATAATGCTCCCATGGTCATTGGGTATCACTCTGGGGGACCTGGTCACGCACGATACTGTTCGTGCCACCTTCGGCGTTGCACCAATACCTGGCAAGGCGAAGATGGCGTTAACATGTTCTACTAAAAAGATGTTATATCCGCGGCAGAAACTGCACTCAGCGTGGAGGAGGCCGGTGTTAGGCCACGAGGTAGACCTAGAATGCGCTGGCTCGATCGCGTAAAAATCGTTAGGGATGAAGTACGCCTCACTCTGAAGACGCAGCTAACAGAAATAAATGAAGATGAAGAAGAAGTGGAACTCTACCGAGCCGGATCCCACAACAGATCTCGAATTGATTTTATACGCTCGGAGCAAATCCTTATTTTTTTCATGAGTATCCTCTATTATCCTCTATTATATCTAGAACTTACGCCAAAGAACAGGCTGTCATTTGATTTCAACATGTTCGGAAAAACACATTTTCCTATCGCTGTGGAGGCGAGGATCTTGAACAGACTCCCCCGCTGGAAGGAGGACACCTTCACGTGCCTACAGGGTGTTCCAGAATTATTGGCGCGCGAATTAGCTTCTACTTCATTGAAGTTTTTCATGCTCAATTCTTTGCTGATGTGTTTTTTCGGCTTATGTGGGTCTCAACTCTGCGCTTTCGTCACTATGCTGCTAATACCGATTTCTAGGACAGGACAGCTAAGGCTAGTCCAAAGCCCGAAGCTACCAAGCAACGCAGAATTCTCGACCCACCACGAGACGCATCGCCAGTTTGCTCAAAACTATCCAAAATACAACCAGCCGTTTTTATCAGCTACAAGAGTGTTTGTGCCCAACTCAACCGTAACCTCCAACGATCGATGAGACGGATGGCTAAAGATCGTAATTTTCAGTTCACAACCATGCGGAAAACTCGTCAGGAAGAACAGCCTCTGCTTATACAATTTGAAGCACGATAACCTGCTCTTCGGTCACAATAAGCTAATTGGAACCGAAAACTCAGGTACCTCCTGTCAAGCGTCACGCCATGGTCTTTCCTGATGGGAAAGCCTTCGATGTGAACCAATAAAGAATTCCCGGAGAGGATTGGGTTGCAACTAGAAGCACTGAGGAGGCTCATGGCAATAAAAATTGCTCGAATGCCAGCTAATACGACGTCTGGGATGGTTTTGGCAGGCAACATTTGCGTGGCTGAGATCAGCCGCTCGTCTCGGATTCTGGCGTGGAAACCACAAAAGATGTTTACACAAAATCAATGCAGGAGAATATTTAGAGATGGCTAGTAAACCTCTCAATTCGGCAGCACACCCCGGTACTCCACACCAGACCGTGCGTAAGCACAAAAGGTAAAATCCGTTGGAGAGTGGTGTCAAAGCGAGCTTTTTAGCGTCTAAACGCAAACGAACAAAGACCGTTCTACTTGCCGGACCTGCATCTCCTAGACTTTTGATGTGGTCCTCGATCAAGCGTGAGGTCTATAAATCCCAACACGCAAGATTGGCCTAATGGAAGGATGTACTCAAGAATGCATCGAGTGAGATAGGTGACCATCTCCGTGACGGAAAAATCGCCTTCCTAAGGCGAATTCGAGCCCCGCTATTCGATCGGATGGCAAATATTTTCATACCTGGCCACTGTTATTTATACAGTAACAGTTGTTACGGATGTTATTCTTCAAATCTACTGTGGTGGTCGAAAGACTCCAATGTTTGCGCGCCAATAATTATGGAACACCCTGTAAGAAATGGTCTGTGGGTGCCGAATTGAGGTCAACTCGCTCAACTATGGCTCAACTAACTCGTTTCCTGAAAAGGTAGACGTATCTACCACCGTTTCGCCCCGGTAGCCATTACATTTACAGCCTACTGTAGGATTTGGCTATCCTTTAATTCTGCACTAACCTTAAAAAATACGGTGACTTCCTATGAAGGGCAAGGTGAGCGACCATTTTCACAAAACGATAAGTACGAAAACAAGCAGTGCGGAGTAGTGCTGAACAATACTCGAGAGAGAGACAATGTAACATAGGGGCGGGAACATTATGAGAAAAGTGATGGTGTACTGTGGAAACTTGTGCGTTGAGGCAAGTTGAGAAATCGCAAAGCACCAATGAATGATCACCCTCATTTATGATTAGCTAATATTCTGCGATGCGAGATGGAGGAAATCGATCCACCAGAGGGAAGTCAAGGGTTTCAGAGGTTGGCCGTGAAACGCACGCTAATGTACTGAGTGCTGCGTGTGAGGGAAGATTACTCAACTTGGCGTCCCTACAGACCATGCCAACTCCGATGAGTTTGCTATTGAGATCTCGTCGCCGCAACCATCTTTGAAGTATCCAGCGCGAACTTGCTACCCATCATGTTAGGGACTCCCTAGAGTCAATGACGAAAGCTTCACGCGGTTATGATTGAACAATGGGCAAAAGTGGGAAATGATAACTACAAAAAAAGCTGGAGTCCCAAGGTAGTTCAAAACTAGAAAGGTAACCCAAGATGGGCATGCCCCCTAATTTCGGGAATGAGGGCTGCCCCTAAATTTTGGAATAGCGGGCTGCATCCTGATTCATAGACTGAGGACTTCTTGCTAGTCCCAAGTGCAGCTTACCCCTAACGGAAAGAGGGCCGCTCGGCAGTTG
The DNA here is from genome assembly GCA_029168955.1 of Aplectana chamaeleonis. Lineage (NCBI taxonomy): Eukaryota > Metazoa > Nematoda > Chromadorea > Rhabditida > Cosmocercidae > Aplectana > Aplectana chamaeleonis. The sequence goes on from JAPDOI010001209.1 coordinate 57,584, forward strand.
AGGATAACCAATTCCAAAAAGGCGGCATACCCGCTTTGAAAGATTGGAAAGACAGCCCTTAGGCCCCAGTATGAATCAGAACCCCAAGTCCCACAACGGATCCAGCTGACGCTACCAGAATTCTTTCTTCCCCGAATTTCAAATTGGGGATTCTAATTTTAGGCTGAGTTTTCCCGCGTGCTCAATTCATTGAGGTTTCGTGCAGTCAGTATTCTGAATATTCGACTTATCTGGAGTTTTCAGCTACTCATGTCTTCTAAACCTATAATGTGTGGCAATCTTCTTGATTCATCCATTGTACAGCAAATTCAAGGTGAATTCAATTACTGATTTTTCAAACATTCAGTTCATTGGATAATTCCAAATGAGCTTCGTTTTCCCGCATGTTCGATTCATCGAGGGTTCGTACATTTGGTATTCAGAATATTCGACTTATCGGGGAATTTCAACTACTCATGTCTTCTAAATCTATAATGTTAGGCAATCTTCGTGACTCATCTATTGTATTGTGAATTCGAGGTGAATTCAATTACTTATTTTCCGAGCATTCTGTTCATTGGATGGTTCTAACTGAAGAAATCCTTGAGTACTCTATCCAGATCGAGGTTTCTAGGATTCTATCTTCTCCAAACTCTAGGTTGGGAATTCTATCTGTAAGGTTTTTGAACGTTTAGACCATCGGATATACAGGTTATTCTGCTTTTCAGAAACGGTAGTCATTTCACAATGTAAGACCCTCGCGTTTTGCGAGTATTCACGGGAGCATCACTTTCCCGTATGTTCGACGGGGTTACGTAAATTAGGTTCCTAGAATAATCGACTTCTCGGGGAATTTCAACTACTCATGTCTTCTAAATCTATAACGTTAGGCAATCTTCGTGATTCATCTAATGTGCGGTTTCGGGCATGAAAACCACGTATAATAATTGGCTATCTGAATATGAAAACGCATTTAAATTTTCATTGATGCAGCTTCAATCCGAACAGTGTTACATAGGCTGGGGGAGCCTGTTTTCCTGCCCTGAGGTCAAATAGGACCCACATCTGCTCGCATTTGTTGGGACGAAGACGAAGTCCGTAGTCTGCGGCATACTTCAAAACGAGGTTCACAATCCTTTGCAGTTTCGCGTTCTTTTCAGCGAATAACACGATGTCTTCGGCGTACTCCAGGTCGACAAGGGAGCGTCCTGATGGTGTTAGGATCACATCCGCAGGAAACTTCTGCAACTCTACGCATGATGTCACCAACGGCGAAGTTGAATAGAAAAGGTCCTGCTACAGCTCCTCGCCTTATACCTAGCTTCTCCTCCAAAGCTGACGTAAATCCGACACGCGCCTGACGCCATGGAAAGTGTACGGCACCCATGTAAAAGTGCGCCGGGCGCCATAGAAAGTGTACGGGACCCATGTAAAAGTGCGCCGTACGCCATGGAAAGTGTACGGGACTCATGTAAAAGTGCGCCGGACGCCATGGAAAGTGTACGGGACCCATGTAAAAGTGCGCCGGACGCCATAGAAAGTGTACGGGACCCATGTAAAAGTGCGCCGGACGCCATGGAAAGTGTACGGGACCCATGTAAAAGTGCGCCGGACGCCATGGAAAGTGTACGGGACCCATGTAAAAGTGCGCCGGACGCCATAGAAAGTGTACGGGACCCATGTAAATGTGCGCCGGACGCCATGGAAAGTGTACGGGACCCATGTAAAAGTGCGCCGGGAGCCATGGAAAGTGTACGGGACCCACTCAGGAAGTCGGGGGGTTCTATTCGGCCACGATTGGCTTTCGACTCGACTACGATGAGTTTGGACGACGAACGAGCCACAATGCTCATGATTGAACACGTTGCCCCCACGATCCTAAGCGAGGGGAGCTACCTCACTGTCGACCGTGGCTAGGGTGATGTCCCTGTCGCGGACTGCTGTGGGGGTGATCCCCTACTGCGGTCGGTGACTTGGACCGTATCCTTGTTAGGGGGAGATCCGCTCCCATCTAAGGTGTGGGAGCCCGCCCCCAGCGCCACGTGCTCCTTTCGAATAAGCCACGTGCTGCTGCGTGGGAAACGGGGGTTGGGAACGGTTTTGCCTCGCTGCGCAACGTGGTGCTATCGAACAGGACACGTGCTCCTCGGTGCAACACGTGCTGCTGCAAAAGTTCCTTTCAACTCGACTAGGTACCCGAATAGAAAGCCTATCTTGGCCGAAAAGGACCCCCGACTCTCTGAGCATGTAAAAGTGCGCCGGACGCCATAGAAAGCGTACGGGACCCATGTAAAAGTGCGCCGGACGCCATGGAAAGTGTACGGGATCCATGTCCTTTTTGTAAGGATTAAAAACCCATGTAAAAGTGCGCCTGACGCCATAGAAAGCGTACGGGACCCATGTAAAAGTGCGCCGGACGCCATAGAAAGTGTACGGGACCCATGTAAACGTGCGCCGGACGCCATAGAAAGCGTACGGGACCAATGTAAAAGTGCGCCGGACGCCATAGAAAGTGTACGGGACCCATGTAAACGTGCGCCGGACGCCATAGAAAGCGTACGGGACCAATGTAAAAGTGCGCCGGACGCCATAGAAAGTGTACGGGACCCATGTAAAAGTGCGCCTGACGCCATAGAAAGTGTACGGGACCCATGTAAACGTGCGCCGGACGCCATAGAAAACGTACGGGACCAATGTAAAAGTGCGCCGGACGCCATAGAAAGTGTACGGGACCCATGTAAAAGTGCGCCGGACGCCTTGGAAAGTGTACGGGACCCATGTAAAAGTGCGCCGGACGCCATAGAAAGTGTACGGGACCCATGTAAACGTGCGCCGGACGCCATAGAAAGTGTACGGGACCCATGTAAACGTGCGCCGGACGCCATAGAAAGTATACGGGACCCATGTAAAAGTGCGCCGGACGCCATAGAAAGTGTACGGGACCCATGTAAACGTGCGCCGGACGCCATAGAAAGCGTACGGGACCAATGTAAAAGTGCGCCGGACGCCATAGAAAGTGTACGGGACCCATGTAAACGTGCGCCGGACGCCATAGAAAGTGTACGGGACCAATGTAAAAGTGCGCCGGACGCCATAGAAAGTGTACGGGACCCATGTAAACGTGCGCCGGACGCCATAGAAAGCGTACGGGACCAATGTAAAAGTGCGCCGGACGTCATAGAAAGTGTACGGGACCCATGTAAACGTGCGCCGGACGCCATAGAAAGCGTACGGGACCAATGTAAAAGTGCGCCGGACGCCATAGAAAGTGTACGGGACCCATGTAAAAGTGCGCCGGACGCTTCGGAAAGTGTACGGGACCCATGTAAAAGTGCGCCGGACGCCATAGAAAGTGTACCGGACCCATGTAAACGTGCGCCGGACGCCATAGAAAGCGTACGGGACCAATGCAAAAGTGCGCCGGACGCCATAGAAAGTGTACGGGACCCATGTAAAAGTGCGCCGGACGCCTTGGAAAGTGTACGGGACCCATGTAAAAGTGCGCCGGACGCCTTGGAAAGTGTACGGGACCCATGTAAAAGTGCGCCGTACGCCTGGAAAGTGTACGGGACCCATGTAAAAGTGCGCCGGACGCCATAGAAAGTGTACCGGACCCATGTAAACGTGCGCCGGACGCCCATAGAAAGCGTACGGGACCAATGTAAAAGTGCGCCGGACGCCATAGAAAGTGTACGGGACCCATGTAAAAGTGCGCCGGACGCCTTGGAAAGTGTACGGGACCCATGTAAAAGTGCGCCGGACGCCATAGAAAGTGTGCGGGACCCACGTAAAAAAGTGCGCCGGACGCCATAGAAAAAGTACGGGACCCATGTAAAAGTGCGCCGGACGCCATGGAAAGTGTACGGGACCCATGTCCTTTGTAAGGATTAAAGACCCATGTAAACGTGCGCCTGACGCCATAGAAAGCGTACGGGACACATGTAAAAGTGCGCCGGACGCCATAGAAAGTGTACCGGACCCATGTAAACGTGCGCCGGACGCCATAGAAAGCGTACGGGACCAATGTAAAGTGCGCCGGACGCCGAAAGTGTACGGGACCCATGTAAAAGTGCGCCGGACGCCATAGAAAGTGTACGGGACCCATGTAAACGTGCGCCGGACGCCATAGAAAGTGTACGGGACCCATGTAAACGTGCGCCGGACGCCATAGAAAGTGTACGGGACCCATGTAAAAGTGCGCCGGAGGCCATAGAAAGTGTACGGGACCCATGTAAACGTGCGCCGCACGCCATAGAAAGCGTACGGAACCAATGTAAAAGTGCGCCGGACGCCATAGAAAGTGTACGGGACCCATGTAAACGTGCGCCGGACGCCATAGAAAGTGTACGGGACCCATGTAAAAGTGCGCCGGACGCCATAGAAAGTGTACGGGACCCATGTAAACGTGCGCCGGACGCCATAGAAAGCGTACGGGACCAATGTAAAAGTGCGCCGGACGTCATAGAAAGTGTACGGGACCCATGTAAACGTGCGCCGGCCGCCATAGAAAGCGTACGGGACCAATGTAAAAGTGCGCCGGGCGCCATAGAAAGTGTACGGGACCCATGTAAAAGTGCGCCGGACGCTTCGGAAAGTGTACGGGACCCATGTAAAGTGCGCCGGACGCCATAGAAAGGGTACCGGCCCGAGGTAAACGGGCGCCGAACGCCATAGAAAGCGTACGGGACCAATGTAAAAGTGCGCCGGACGCCATAGAAAGTGTACGGGACCCATGTAAAAGTGCGCCGGACGCCTTGGAAAGTGTACGGGACCCATGTAAAAGTGCGCCGGACGCCTTGGAAAGTGTACGGGACCCATGTAAAAGTGCGCCGGACGCCATAGAAAGTGTACGGGACCCATGTAAAAGTGCGCCGGACGCCATAGAAAGTGTACCGGACCCATGTAAACGTGCGCCGGACGCCATAGAAAGCGTACGGGACCAATGTAAAAGTGCGCCGGACGCCATAGAAAGTGTACGGGACCCATGTAAAAGTGCGCCGGACGCCTTGGAAAGTGTACGGGACCCATGTAAAAGTGCGCCGGACGCCATAGAAAGTGTACGGGACCCACGTAAAAGTGCGCCGGACGCCATAGAAAGTGTACGGGACCCATGTAAACGTGCGCCGGACGCCATAGAAAGCGTACGGGACCAATGTAAAAGTGCGCCGGACGCCATAGAAAGTGTACGGGACCCATGTAAACGTGCGCCGGACGCCATAGAAAGCGTACGGGACCAATGTAAAAGTGCGCCGGACGCCATAGAAAGTGTACGGGACCCATGTAAAAGTGCGCCGGACGCCATAGAAAGTGTACGGGACCCATGTAAACGTGCGCCGGACGCCATAGAAAACGTACGGGACCAATGTAAAAGTGCGCCGGACGCCATAGAAAGTGTACGGGACCCATGTAAAGTGCGCCGGACGCCTTGGAAAGTGTACGGGACCCATGTAAAAGTGCGCCGGACGCCATAGAAAGTGTACGGGACCCATGTAAACGTGCGCCGGACGCCATAGAAAGTGTACGGGACCCATGTAAACGTGCGCCGGACGCCATAGAAAGTATACGGGACCCATGTAAAAGTGCGCCGGACGCCATAGAAAGTGTACGGGACCCATGTAAACGTGCGCCGGACGCCATAGAAAGCGTACGGGACCAATGTAAAAGTGCGCCGGACGCCATAGAAAGTGTACGGGACCCATGTAAACGTGCGCCGGACGCCATAGAAAGTGTACGGGACCCATGTAAAAGTGCGCCGGACGCCATAGAAAGTGTACGGGACCCATGTAAACGTGCGCCGGACGCCATAGAAAGCGTACGGGACCAATGTAAAAGTGCGCCGGACGTCATAGAAAGTGTACGGGACCCATGTAAACGTGCGCCGGACGCCATAGAAAGCGTACGGGACCAATGTAAAAGTGCGCCGGACGCCATAGAAAGTGTACGGGACCCATGTAAAAGTGCGCCGGACGCTTCGGAAAGTGTACGGGACCCATGTAAAAGTGCGCCGGACGCCATAGAAAGTGTACCGGACCCATGTAAACGTGCGCCGGACGCCATAGAAAGCGTACGGGACCAATGTAAAGTGCGCCGGACGCCATAGAAAGTGTACGGGACCCATGTAAAAGTGCGCCGGACGCCTTGGAAAGTGTACGGGACCCATGTAAAGTGCGCCGGACGCCTTGGAAAGTGTACGGGACCCATGTAAAGTGCGCCGGACGCCTTGGAAAGTGTACGGGACCCATGTAAAAGTGCGCCGGACGCCATAGAAAGTGTACCGGACCCATGTAAACGTGCGCCGGACGTCATAGAAAGCGTACGGGACCAATGTAAAAGTGCGCCGGACGCCATAGAAAGTGTACGGGACCCATGTAAAAGTGCGCCGGACGCCTTGGAAAGTGTACGGGACCCATGTAAAAGTGCGCCGGACGCCATAGAAAGTGTACGGGACCCACGTAAAAGTGCGCCGGACGCCATAGAAAAAGTACGGGGCCCATGTAAAAGTGCGCCGGACGCCATGGAAAGTGTACGGGACCCATGTCCTTTTTGTAAGGATTAAAGACCCATGTAAACGTGCGCCTGACGCCATAGAAAGCGTACGGGACACATGTAAAAGTGCGCCGGACGCCATAGAAAGTGTACCGGACCCATGTAAACGTGCGCCGGACGCCATAGAAAGCGTACGGGACCAATGTAAAAGTGTGCCGGACGCCATAGAAAGTGTACGGGACCCATGTAAAAGTGCGCCGGACGCCTTGGAAAGTGTACGGGACCCATGTAAAAGTGCGCCGGACGCCTTGGAAAGTGTACGGGACCCATGTAAAAGTGCGCCGGACGCCATAGAAAAAGTACGGGACCCATGTAAAAGTGCGCCGGACGCCATAGAAAGTGTACGGGACCCATGTAAACGTGCGCCGGACGCCATAGAAAGTGTACGGGACCCATGTAAAAGTGCGCCGGACGCCATAGAAAGTGTACGGGACCCATGTAAACGTGCGCCGGACGCCATAGAAAGCGTACGGGACCAATGTAAAAGTGCGTCGAACGTCATAGAAAGTGTACGGGACCCATGTAAACGTGCGCCGAACGCCATAGAAAGCGTACGGGACCAATGTAAAAGTGCGCCGGACGCCATAGAAAGTGTACGGGACCCATCTAAAAGTGCGCCGGACGCTTCGGAAAGTGTACGGGACCCATGTAAACGTGCGCCGGACGCCATAGAAAGAGTACCGGACCCATCTAAACGTGCGCCGGACGCCATAGAAAGGGGACGGGACCAATGTAAAGTGTGCCGGACGCCATAGAAAGTGTGCGGGACCCATGTAAAAGTGCGCCGGACGCCTTGGAAAGTGTACGGGACCCATGTAAAAGTGCGCCGGACGCCTTGGAAAGTGTACGGGACCCATGTAAAAGTGCGCCGGACGCCTGGAAAGTGTACGGGACCCATGTAAAAGTGCGCCGGACGCCATAGAAAGTGTACGGGACCCATGTAAACGTGCGCCGAACGCCATAGAAAGCGTACGGGACCAATGTAAAAGTGCGCCGGACGCCATAGAAAGTGTACGGGACCCATGTAAAAGTGCGCCGGACGCCTTGCAAAGTGTACGGGACCCATGTAAAAGCGCCCCGGACGCCATAGAACGAGTACCGGACCCACGGAAAAGTGCGCCGGACGCCATAGAAAAAGTACGGGACCCATGTAAAGTGCGCCGGACGCCATGGAAAGTGTACGGGACCCATGTAAGAAAAGTGCGCCGGGACGCCATAGAAAGTGTACCGGACCCAATGTAAACGTGCGCCTGACGCCATAGAAAGCGTACGGGACACATGTAAAAGTGCGCCGGACGCCATAGAAAGTGTACCGGACCCATGTAAACGTGCGCCGGACGCCATAGAAAGCGTACGGGACCAATGTAAAGTGCGCCGGACGCCATAGAAAGTGTACGGGACCCATGTAAAGTGCGCCGGACGCCTTGGAAAGTGTACGGGACCCATGTAAAAGTGCGCCGGACGCCATAGAAAGTGTACGGGACCCACGTAAAAGTGCGCCGGACGCCATAGAAAAAGTACGGGACCCATGTAAAAGTGCGCCGGACGCCATGGAAAGTGTACGGGACCCATGTCCTTTTTGTAAGGATTAAAGACCCATGTAAACGTGCGCCTGACGCCATAGAAAGCGTACGGGACACATGTAAAAGTGCGCCGGACGCCATAGAAAGTGTACCGGACCCATGTAAACGTGCGCCGGACGCCATAGAAAGCGTACGGGACCAATGTAAAAGTGCGCCGGACGCCATAGAAAGTGTACGGGACCCATGTAAAAGTGCGCCGGACGCCTTGGAAAGTGTACGGGACCCATGTAAAAGTGCGCCGGACGCCTTGGAAAGTGTACGGGACCCATGTAAAAGTGCGCCGGACGCCTTGGAAAGTGTACGGGACCCATGTAAAAGTGCGCCGGACGCCATAGAAAGTGTACCGGACCCATGTAAACGTGCGCCGGACGCCATAGAAAGCGTACGGGACCAATGTAAAAGTGCGCCGGACGCCATAGAAAGTGTACGGGACCCATGTAAAAGTGCGCCGGACGCCTTGGAAAGTGTACGGGACCCATGTAAAAGTGCGCCGGACGCCATAGAAAGTGTACGGGACCCACGTAAAAGTGCGCCGGACGCCATAGAAAAAGTACGGGACCCATGTAAAAGTGCGCCGGACGCCATGGAAAGTGTACGGGACCCATGTCCTTTTTGTAAGGATTAAAGACCCATGTAAACGTGCGCCTGACGCCATAGAAAGCGTACGGGACACATGTAAAAGTGCGCCGGACGCCATAGAAAGTGTACGGGACCCATGTAAAAGTGCGCCGGACGCCTTGGAAAGTGTACTGGACCCATGTAAAAGTGCGCCAGACGCCATAGAAAGCGTACGGGACCCATGTAAAAGTGCGCCGGACGCCATAGAAAGTGTACGGGACCCATGTAAAAGTGCGCCAGACGCCATAGAAAGCGTACGGGACCCATGTAAAAGTGCGCCGGACGCCATAGAAAGTGTACGGGACCCATGTAAAAGTGCGCCGGACGCCTTGGAAAGTGTACTGGACCCATGTAAAAGTGCGCCGCACGCCATAGAAAGTGGACGGGACCCATGTAAAAGTGCGCCGGACGCCATAGAAAGTGTACGGGACCCATGTAAAAGTGCGCCGGACGCCTTGGAAAGTGTACTGGACCCATGTAAAAGTGCGCCAGACGCCATAGAAAGGTGTACGGGACCCATGTAAAGTGCGCCGGACGCCATAGAAAGTGTACGGGACCCATGTAAAAGTGCGCCGGACGCCTTGGAAAGTGTACGGGACCTATGTAAAAGTGCGCCGGACGCCATAGAAAGTGTACGGGACCCATGTAAAAGTGCGCCGGACGCCATAGAAAAAGTACGGGACCCATGTAAAAGTGCGCCGGAAGCCATGGAAAGTGTACGGGACCCATGTCCTTTTTGTAAGGATTAAATACCCATGTAAAAGTGCGCCGGACGCCATAGAAAGTGTACGGGACCCATGTAAAAGTGCGCCGGACGCCATAGAAAGTGTACGGGACCCATGTAAAAGTGCGCCGGACGCCTTGGAAAGTGTACTGGACCCATGTAAAAGTGCGCCAGACGCCATAGAAAGCGTACGGGACCCATGTAAAAGTGCGCCGGACGCCATAGAAAGTGTACGGGACCCATGTAAAAGTGCGCCAGACGCCATAGAAAGCGTACGGGACCCATGTAAAAGTGCGCCGGACGCCATAGAAAGTGTACGGGACCCATGTAAAAGTGCGCCGGACGCCTTGGAAAGTGTACGGGACCCATGTAAAAGTGCGCCGGACGCCATAGAAAGTGTACGGGACCCATGTAAAAGTGCGCCGGACGCCATAGAAAAAGTACGGGACCCATGTAAAAGTGCGCCGGACGCCTTGGAAAGTGTACGGGACCCATGTAAAAGTGCGCCGGACGCCATAGAAAGTGTACGGGACCCATGTAAAAGTGCGCCGGACGCCATAGAAAGTGTACGGGACCCATGTAAAAGTGCGCCGGACGCCATAGAAAGTGTACGGGACCCATGTAAAAGTGCGCCGGACGCCATAGAAAAAGTACGGGACCCATGTGAAAGTGCGCCGGACGTCTTGGAAAGTGTACTGGACCCATGTAAAAGTGCGCCGGACGCCATAAAAAGTGTACGGGACCCATGTAAAAGTGCGCCGGACGCCATAGAAAAAGTACGGGACCCATGTAAAAGTGCGCCGGACGCCATAGAAAGTGTACGGGACCCATGTAAAAGTGCGCCGGACGCCATAGAAAAAGTACGGGACCCATGTGAAAGTGCGCCGGACGCCTTGGAAAGTGTACGGGACCCATGTAAAAGTGCGCCGGACGCCATAGAAAGTGTACGGGACCCATGTAAAAGTGCGCCGGACGCCATAGAAAGTGTACGGGACCCATGTAAAAGTGCGCCGAACGCCATAGAAAAAGTACGGGACCCATGTGAAAGTGCGCCGGACGCCTTGGAAAGTGTACGGCACCCATGTAAATGTGCGCCTGACGCCATAGAAAGTGTACGGCACCCATGTAAAAGTGCGCCGGACGCCATGGAAAGTGTACGGGACCCATGTCCTTTTTGTAAGGATTAAAGACCACCGTACCATACTCCATTAAAGGTGCTGAAGGAATTATGTTGGTGGGAAAGGATGCTGCTATTGCATTCCATGTTCTCCCCACTCACCAGGGGTGCGTTCCAAGAACGTTTCCACGACTCCGTGGGAGGAAAAACAACCTTTCGATGGAAAAATTTGCTTTCCATGGATGCGAGTAATAACTGAACATTGCTCCCACGTGGCTGTGGCTACGTTTCCATGAACGCGTTTTGCCATGGGAATGTTCTTGGAACGCACCCCAGAACAGTGTTATCAGTCCAATGATGAAACTGATAAGCGGAGTGATTGGTTTTTCGAGTGTGGTCATTCCCCATTCTGTCCACAGCACTCCCACGAGAAGTCGCAGCAAACTCGCTCGGTACGAGTTTTCGCGCCCCATTCAGCGTGACCGCGGGAAGTTTTTCCTTTCAAAAATTTTCTGACAAATTGAATTTTTGTCTGATTCGTTATTAATTTTTGGCGTTAACGTTGCAACGGGGTAACGATCACGTTTTTTTTTGTAAAGTTTTCTTCCTCGCTCGAAGTGGCATTGCTTTTTTCTCATTAAAGCGGTCGTCTGAGCACGAGTTTCGAGAAACCTGAAATGAATGAACGTCACTTAACGTCATGAACGACTCATCATGACTGACTTATTCTTCCAAGAATACTGCGGATTCTGCAAATCGTATTCAAATTTGACTGTTTGCAATGTTGTCTGTTGGGCTAAATGACTCGTATTTCTATTTTGCTTTTCTTGGACTCGCAAGTCGCATTTTTTCTCAACCTTCGTCTACTCAGAAAAATGAAAACATGTTACATGTAATATAAAGCGTAAGATACTTGAGACATTCATGTATATTACCTTTATATCGCATGTAACCTACACTTATATTACATGTAACATACACTTATATTTCATGTAGCTTAATTAGAGCTGCAAGTTGAAGCTTGATACTTTAAGGGTTGGAGCTGCAAGTTCCCGGCTACCGCTTCAGGTACGAATCAGCGAGCTTTAAGCTCTTTTGAACATCTCAGGAGCTTGGAGCTTGCTGCTTCATGATTGAAGCAGCAAGCTTGGATCCCACAGCTTCATACAAGAAGCTGTGGGCTTAAGCGTGCTCAAAATTTATTGTATGTCGCTCCCTCTAATCCTCCACACGATTAAAACGGATCATGAGGAGCGAGAGATCAACGACTCGGCCAGGGCGAGTGACCACCAGGGTTGCGCGGAAATTTCTGTTTTCTGGCCATTTTGGCCTTTCTGTTTTCTGATTTGTGTTTTCTGAAAAACTTGCAAAAATCAGAAATAAAAATCAACGAAAACCAGGTCTGTTCGACAGCTCAGGAACAAAATATTGCTGGTTGTCACCTTGCCCACAATTAACTAAATTTCTATGTATGTTTGTTTTGTCGTCTTTCGACTTGCTGTTACACCGTATTCATACTTTTGCGGAGCGGCAAATGCTGCGGATTATCAATAGAAAAATGAGAGCTCGGTAGCGGTATCAAACATTTGATTTCTCATTTTCCTACTGATATTGCGCGGCAGTTGCCGCTCCCGCAAAAGCATGAATAGGTTGCTAAACGAAAGAACCAGCACTTATACGAATCGTGTTAGTTCGTGCGCACCCCCACCAATTAGCTGTTCTAAGCTCTTTTTGTGCGTTTCTAGTTCAACTTTTCACTTCTCTCACTTTGTTATGATGAAACCTGCATTCTCATGAAGAGAACTCAGCAACTGATTTTATCTCAAACACTGCTCACCTACTCAGTATTTCGGCACAATAGGGGTAGCATCCCAGGGCAAAGTTCGAGTACAAACCTTCGCTGTCAACAGCAGCTGTTGCAGACAGCGGTATATGATTCCAACACTCGCTGGGGTTGAACCCCTGGATATCAATGGCTAATGCTGCTGTTACCTGTCAGCAGCAGCTGCTGACAACAAGGGATGCAACCTCTACTGTGCTGTATAGTTGTGCTTTTTGACTAAACGGACCGAATGAATGAATATATTCGGCTTCAACATTTTCGAATAAATGAATGAATAAATTCTTCGACTTCAAATTTTTCGAATAAACGAATGAATGAATATATTCGACTTTAAATTTTTCGAATGAACGAATGAATGAATATATTCGATTCTCTATTTCGAATGAATGAATATCGAAAATCGAATAATTTCGAATAAATGAATTAATTTAACTACGGGCCAACCGAATTCAGAGTTCTGCGACGCTACTGCTTTGAAGAGGCAGTTTTTAAGACTGGCATCGAAGAGTTTTGCGACGCTACTACTTTGAAGACTAGACGAAAAATACCGTGCGGTACCGATTGCCAGAAAGCCATAAAAAACTCTACAATTTTCATTTGAGAGTTTGAACCGGTCGGTCTGATATAGCAATGGAACTTATATCATCATTTCATGCCCTTGTGGCAATCGGTGCCGCACGGTATTTGGAGTTTACTACTTTGAAGAGGCAGTTTTTAAGAATGGCATCGAAAGCTTTTGAACTGCTCAATATTTCCAATATTCCGCTCAGGCAGGGTTCATGAGTGGTGGCACGCAAAATCGATAAGCATCGTTTCTACACTAGCAGCTGCCTGATGCCACCCACGGCGGTTCTATTCATACAACGCCAGCGCGTCACGAGCGGGCGTTTCGTTAGACCCCGTTCAGAGTTCATTCGCGACGCGATGTTATAATCAGTCTACATCTCGATCACGCTACGTCGCGTCGCGTCTTCGCTGAGTTTCCACAGTGATGAGGCGCGATACATTCGGAATTACGCGCTTTCTCCTAGAACGATAGCGGTCGTATAGCGAGATGGGAGTTGTTCGGCCCGCCACGCGCCAGCGATTCCATCAGTGCTACTGTCTGAGTTGGGGATAGTGTTCGCGGAATTTCTGGATTAGGCGTGATTCCTAGCTTTTTTTCGCTTTTCGTGAATTTGTTACTTCGACATTTTCTGCCCTAACGAGTATGAGCCGCAAAACTTGCTGCTATTTGATATTTACTCCTTCCCTTTGAGTATTGCTCATTTTGCCACCTATTCGTTTTTATTTCGTTTCCAAAAATCGATAAAAAAGAACAAAATCCAAATGAGCCATCGTTGACAGCCATAGAAGCACCTTGTCAAAAGTTGGGAAAAAATATACAAATCTCGCTCTATTGAAAAATCTTATGCTCATTTTGATCTAGCGCATATGTCGTGGATACGACTGCCTTACCAATTTTCGCGGCTTTAGCTTTGGCTACTGATAAATGGTCAGTCGGTACCCTGGATCTCCATCAAATTTCCGTTTCAACTCTGGAAACCGCCAAGTTTTGCTGAAAACCAAAAAAAACGTTGGATAGAAGACGATTCACACTTTCGACCAGTATTGCCCTTAGCAGAAGAAAATTCCGGCCCGCAATTGTGGACAAACGCTGTTGCAGCACGTAATGCGATGAAGTCGTGCTGGGACGAAGATTGATCGTGCCGGGAATACATGGTCCCACCAGTATTTTCATCGTGTCGCGGCGGGTGTCTGCGATTGCGGACCAGAGATTCGCTCGGATGAAAGCACTTTTTCTAGTACTCGTCGAAAACAGATTTATTTTGAAACACATATCATCACTCGGAAGTTGAGGCGTTTCCATGTTTAATGAGGTTTGAGGCTGTGTTTGAGCTAATTACTCATCAGTTACGAATAACGAGTTACGAGGATTTGAAAATTACGATTTGCGCAATTCAAAATTTCAGTTACGCTCAGCCCTGAGTCACACTAGTGCTGGTGCACTGGCCCTTCGAAAAATTTCTGTGTAGGATCCGGTAATGGCTGTGTTAGATTATTCCAATATATTCGAAGATCGAATATGTTCGAATAATTGTCAGTGTCGATAGTCGATTTCGAATAATAATCGTATATGAGGTTTTTTCGATAGTCGATTTCGAATAATGATCGAATATCCGCTTTTTTCGATAGTCGATTTCGAATAATAATCGAAAATCGGGATTTTTCGATTACTCGATAATCGAATAAATAATCGAATAATTTATTCGAATGTTTATTCGATTGCGAATATTCGAGCACAACTATACTGTGCTGACGTACTGGCGTTCTCTTTGAAATTCACCCGATCAATAGCCAGTAAGTAGCCAATAAATGCCTGCTTTCTGCGTGATAGCCGGAAAATGGTCGGGAAATAGCTGGTTGCCGCGTGGTAGCCTAGACATAACCGCCAAAAAATGTTCGTCGCGAAAGGGACGTCAAATAATGCTCTCCAAGGGATGTACAGTTCAACTCCGCATTGCCGTTCAGTCCGCAAAATGAACGCTGATTGCATCTGAACGCTTGCCACCCTCCTCGGCTGCAGCGGCGCGCGTCGCGTCTGGCTGGCGCATTGCCAACATCGTCGTTTCGAAAGCTCCCATCGCCTGTCCATTCTACGACTTTATTAAGAAATGAGGAAACATACACAAGTATAAGAGTGAGCCTCATTTGTATACTTATGCAATGAATAGGATGCATAACGAACACAGAAGTGGGTGGGGGGTAAGGAAGTGAAACCATTTGGCGAATCGCATCCACGAATCACATCTTTGCTTACTAGATCTTACATACATCTTTGGCTACTGGAGGACTAGGATAAATGCTGCTATGCTCAAGAAGCCCCTTTGCGACGACTCACATCGTAAGGAGTTGGAAATTGAGAAAACTTTTCAAAGGTACTGAACGCTGAACTATAGGTGCCCTAGGCACAACTTTTAAAAACGGCCACAAAATGGAACATGCCTCTTTAGGCTGGATTCTGTGCACAGAGTTTTGCACCTTCGCCCCCCCCCCTATTCCTCCAATCCTATCAATGGGTTAGTCTGCCACCGAGGAAACTGTGCGTGAAGAGCTTTTTCCTGAAGACGATGATAGAATAACATCGGTACTGATTTACTTGCTGGGAGGAAACCATCAGCCCATTTTATCGCCGTTGGCCTATCACGTCAGCATTTGCTGCTCCTGTGACCGCTCCATGTCCTATTAACATTGCGGTCAACTGTATTTTGTTCTTCACGTGGCAGGGAAAGTTTTTCAGGATATGGATAACAGGTCGGAGCGCACAGAGTCGTCTAACCCGTCGATTTCACCGTAAACTCTATACAGCCGAGCTGTTTTAACTTGTCTGAAGCCACTATTTCCCTTTAAAGTTTGGTTGCAGTCTCTATAGTGTCTCAGACAACTTTAACATCGATCCAGATGCTCCAGGTCGCTGATGATGTCAGAGACGCAGAGGACGGCGCGCTGCTCCTTTGGACTCTAGGCTTGCCATCTCGTTTGGGACAGGGTATA
Organism: Aplectana chamaeleonis; assembly: GCA_029168955.1. Lineage (NCBI taxonomy): Eukaryota > Metazoa > Nematoda > Chromadorea > Rhabditida > Cosmocercidae > Aplectana > Aplectana chamaeleonis. The sequence goes on from JAPDOI010001209.1 coordinate 73,549, forward strand.
CAAGCTTCACTGATTATTCTTCAACCATTAATGTGATGATGTCGTTTTCATTCCAATTCACTGCTGAAATAATTTAGCTAGGTGTGTTCACCTACATTCCCTGTTGTATTCATCCTGCTGCTTCAATTACAACAGCTTACAGTTGATCCCGTTCATGAAATTGAATCAGGGTCAGAATTCGGGCGAAAACTTCGGAGTGATTGAATGACAAGCGAGGACGGCTGTGGCGTTGGCAATGCGCCAGCCAGACGCGCCGCACGCAGCCGATGCCCGCCGACCAATCAGCTGCAGCCGAGGAGGGTGGCAAGCGTTCAGATGCGCTGATTGCGAAAGCGTGCTGCGGCGCGGTTGCGAGTATCCTCAGACAGGGATGTGGGATCACCTGGGTACCAAAGGTAAAAACCGCGCGGGTGACCCTAAATCCCTGTCTGAGGATAATCGCAACCGCGCCGCAGCACTCTTCCGCATCAAGAAAAATTCGAGAAATAACACATCAAGAACCGCTGTGGAGCGTGGTGGGCTATTTCTCGGCTAAAACTCTCAGAGTGAGTGCCTTCAAAGATGATCTAACTGTCATTGACGTGCCATCGCTACTATCAATGTCTTATTAATTATTTGTCCAATCTCGTAGATATTGTATTACATGTATAGGAAAGATGTTCAGAATTACACTCTTTCTCTTGAAAAAAATTAAAATGAAATGAGTATTTTTTCTGAGAATTTTCTGATTTCTGTTTTCTACCCGTTTTGGCCTTTCTGTTTTCTGACAAACTCGATTTTCTGTTTTCTGAAATTTTTTAAATTTTCCGCACACCCCTGGTGACCACCCTGTCGAAAGTCATTGCAATGGGCCTGCGCTCATGGCTAACGTATGAGGCGGCCCGTATGCTGTGCAGGTTTGCAGAAGGTGTTTAGCATAGGCCCTCAGTTTTTGAAGATATTTGAATCATGTTACACTTATACTACATGTAATTTACTTGAGTAGAGATAATTCACATGTAACTTACATTGACGGAGATGTATTACAAGTATATTGTAATCGTCTCTTATGTTACAAGTATTATGTTTTCACCATCAAAAACATATTACGTGTGACATTTGGCCTGCGAGCGAGTTCAGAAAAATGAAAACATATTACATGTAATAAAAAAGGCCTGAATTAATATACATGTAATATAAATTGGCCAATTTATATTACTTGCAAATTATCTCGACCGATGTATGCTACATGTAATATATCAGTCCCTCGCTCGCAGGCCAACTGTCGCAAGTAATATGTTTTCGATGGTGAAAACATAATACTTGTAACATAAGAGACGATAACAATATGCTTGTAATACATCTCCGTCAATGTAAGTTACATGTGAATTATCTCTACTGAAGTAAATTACATGTAGTATAAGTGTAACATGATTCAAATATCTCCAGCAACTGAAGGCCCATGCTGAACACCTTCTGCAAACCTGCACAGCATACGGGCCGCCTCATACCTTACCGATGAGCGCAGGTTCATGGGATTGACATTCGACCGGGTGGTCAACCGCCCTGGCGCAGTCTGTTCTCTCACTCCTCACGATTCGTTTTAATCGTGAGGGAGGATTAGAGGGAGCGACAAGCAATATTTTTGAAGCAAGCTTAAGCCCACTGCCTCTTGTATGAAGCTGTGGGATCCGAGCTTGCTGCTTCAGTGATGAAGCAGCGAGCTATAAGCTCCTGGGGTGTCGAAGAGAGCATGAGGCTTGCTGATTCGTACCTGAAGCAGTAGCCAGGAACTTGCAGCTCTAACCCTTACAGCATCGAGCTTCAACTTGCAGATCTAATTGCGTTACATGAAATATAAGTGTATGTTACATGTAACATAAGTGTAGGTTACATGCGATACAAATGTAATATTCTTGAATGTCTCAAGTATCTTACCTTTATATTACATGTAACATGTTTTCACTTTTCTTCTGAGAGGGACCGATATATTGCATGTAACATACATCGGTCGAGATAATTTGCAAGTAATATACATTGGCCAATTTATATTACATGTATGTTAATTCAGGCCTTTTAATTTACATGTAATATGTTTTCATTTTTCTGAGTAGGGCGGTTATATAGACTCTGTATCATTCCAAGTGAACTCATGTTTTCGGTTATCACAGCGCGGAGCGGTGGCTTTTTCGTCGAAACCTCCTTATCACTAGTTATATTTCACCGAGGCCCACCGCTCCGCTGCTGGTGATAATTGTTGTTGTTGTTGTTGTCCATCATCCACCATACACACTGATCCTGGATCCAATTTCCGGCATATTGACGACGTCATCGAAGCAACATTGCTGGGATCCTCTTCTTTGGAGGATCCCTGAGTGGGGCGTTTTTCCACCCTCTTTTTTTGATTTTTTTAATTTAATCTTTTTAGAATTTTTATATTTTTTTATTTTCTTTTTTATTTTTTTATTCGTTTTTTCTTTTTTTTACATTTCAAATACAGTACTGCATAATTAAAGTGACAGGAAATGGGCTACTTCCACTGGTTTGAGCCAGAGATCTTCTATTGTGAGCTGCGTTGGCCTTCCAGAGCAAGAGAACATGTGAGGTACTGTGTGTTCCTCAAGCCCGCAGTGAGGGCAAAGTGGATTATCTGCTGCTCCTATCTTATGTAGATACCATTGCGACTTCGAATAGAAACCGCTCCGGAGCTGAGATAGGGCTGCCCGATTTGGTCTTGGCAAAGTCTCCTCCTCCTTAGCAATCTTCGGCGGCGGTCCACTTAGCAAGGGGGAGTTCATAGTAACCAGGAACTCCTTAACAAACTCTTTGTGCACTTCTTTGCGAATGCTTTCCGCGTTTCCTGGCCTGACCAATATTGGCTTGATCGTTCTGACATGCTTTCTGATCTGTCTTGGTGGTTCCGATTTCTTCATCATGTCGTGTGAGGGATGTTCTGGATCAAGTGCCGCAACCGTTCGATATTGAAGCGTCAACATCTCGTTATGAGCTTTGACTGGCATGATTCCCGTCTCATTGCTGAGGTGGGTAGTGCCAGCCATCGCCAGGCTTCCCGTCGCGGTCCTCAAGGCTGCATTTTGACACGCTTGTAACCGATCCCAGTGAGTCGACGCAATGAGCGGGCTCCAGGCTGGAGCAGCGTAGGACATCACGGATTGTCCGGTGGCGCGGTAGGTCAGTGTGAGCAGCTCTTTGCTTTGTCCCCAGTTTCTTCCTGCCAACGCTTTCAAGAGATTCGCTCTTTTAGCCGTCTTCTTGCGAACATCTTCCGCATGTAGTCGACCCGTCATCATAGTGTCGAAATGGTAGCCGAGAATTGTCGGATTTCTTTCGTGTGTGATCTGCATCCCATTTATGAACACTTTCGGTACATATCTCGCTTGAGCAGAATGTGTTGTTAGAAGAGAGACAGTGGTCTTCTGCAACGACAGTTGAAGATGTAGATCTTCCAGAGCCTTTGTTAGCTTCGGGAGATATTCGTTCAGACGCTTTTCGCAGGTTTCAATATCTGGATGTGACGCCACCAGTGTTAGGTCATCCGCATATCCGACTAGACGTGTTTCTGGAGGGGGTGCCGGGAGATCTGCTATGTAGAATGAGAACAGGAGCGGAGATAGAACTGCACCTTGCGGTACCCCGGAGCGCACCAATCTTACTTTCGACATCTGGCCTCTAAACTCTGTTCGTATTGTTCTGCCTTTCAGGTAGCTAGAAATCCATCGGGCTAAACCTCTCGGTAGGGATGACTCGGCAAGCTTTTGACAAAGGATGGAGATAACCACAGTGTCATATGCTTTCTTCAAGTCGAGTGCAACCATTATTGAGCGGCTAGGCGGTCTCTTCTCATTTAACCCATCCGTGATGAATCCAGTCAATTCGACCAACGCTGAGGTTGTGGAGAAACCTTTCCGAAAACCATTCTGCCATCCAGGGATTTGCAGGTGCGTCTCCAGTGTAGGAAGAATGGTTCTTTCAAAAGTGCGTGCCATAGATGAAATGATCGAAATGGGCCTGTAGCTGTTCAGATCTTCTGCAGGTTTACCAGGCTTCAGGAGTGGGAAAATTCTCGCCTCCTTCCACGACGCCGGGATCAGTCCAGTTGACAGGGTTCTGTTGAAAAGGGCTCTAAGGCACTCCCGAAAAATTGGTCCTGAATGCTTGAGCATTACAGGGGCCACACCACTTGTATCCAACGCTTTAGACGGCTTGCATTTCTTCAAGGCGGCGTCGATGAGGGCTGTCGAAATGATGGGAACGTCTTCTCTCGGAAAGTTTTTGATCCATCGGAAGGTCCTTCGTGACGACTTCATGCTTTTATGAGGGCATGGCGAACTGAACTGTTTGCATAAAAGGTTGGCCGCATTCTTGTTTTTCAACGGTTTGCCCCTATGCAAAATTTGGATGGGATTGGGTTTCACTGAACGGCCATCCAGAGCCTTCATGGTTGCCCATAGCTTCGAAGAGTTTGTACGATGATCAATACCTTCCACGAAAGCTCTCCATGTCTGCTGTCGGTCCTTCCTCACTTCATCAGCGATTTCTCTGTTCAGCTCAGGGATTCTGGTGCTGGTCGGGTCCGTTCTTCTGATCGAGTCTCTCTCACATATGAGGTCCTTAGCGGTGTCCGACAGTCCCGGCATAAAAGCCTTAAGTCTGCCCTTAGGGATAGCTTGTGACGTTGCTGTCCTTACGGCCGATGCGAGAAATCGATCCATTTCCAGTGGAGTGGCCCGGAAGTCGAAATCCGCCGATTGTTGTTCCAGCACTGACAGAAATTTGGGCCAATCAGCCTTTTTGAAGTTCACGAAAGTGTTCCTCGGTGACGAAGATATAAGGGCCTCGCTTCTGAACTCCATCAGGATAGGAAGATGGTCACTTGCGCCTGTGTTAACAGTGTCCCAAACTGCTGACGATGCTAGGTCCTGTGAGCACAGCGAGAGGTCCGGTGACGAGGGTCTTCCATACGTCGGCTTCCTAGTAGGGTGATGGGCATCATTGAGAATCACAAAATTCGACTGCGCTATCTCCTCCTCGAGGTCCTGTCCACGTTGGTCCTCTTCACCCTCTGACCATAGAGGACTGTGCGCATTGAGATCTCCCATGACGACTGTGGGTTTCCCGCATGTCAGGAATTGGGCGATAGACAGCTCGTATGCGGGTGGGCATGAGGACCTAGGCGGAGAGTAGAGATTGTGAATGTGCACAGATCCAGCCTTCGTTTCCACAGCTAAGGAGATGCATTCCGTCGTACCATCTCTGGTTCCTGGAGTGATCACACTGCACTGTAAGTTGTTTCTGACCAGAAAGGCCACACCTCCTCCGGAACTCGTTCGGTCATTTCTCAGGCATGTGTAGCCTCGAACCACCGGTGGTCCTTGATTGGGATCCAGTTTAGTCTCTTGAAGTCCCACAATGTCAGCTCCCATGCGGTGTGCGAGAGCTTCTAGTTCCGCTGATTTGTTGCGAAAACCATTTATATCCCACTGGATCATCTTTAGAGAGTCGGGACTTGAGCGCAGAGGTTAATATGTCGGTACGGAGACGCAGTTAGGGCACACGTATGAGCTCTCCGCATCCTTGAAGGACTTGAGACCGGAGCATTTTTTCACATGAGTCCATTTCCTGCATTTGCTACATTGAACGCTCCCTGCAGCGGCTGAGCTCCCACACTGGGTGCAGGGCCATCCAGGGTCAAGCGGGGCGTTGCGTAATTTTCCGAAATTGGAGCGACCCCCCCTATGATTTTCTTCCAAAATTTTTTTGCGATCCCTCCCCGGTGCGCGATTTTTGTGCAGTTCATGTTTGATTACTAAACTGCCAGACGCCGAAAAATTCGGTCAGTAGTCGGGCTCAAGCGTCGAAAACCTCAACAATGCTACAATCCTCCCTTGGTGACCAAAAATATCGAGAATTTTCGGATTATCTTCATCAAATTTTCGTTTCTGGTCCGAAAATTTTTGCGACCCCCTCCTAAACTTAATTTTTCGGGTAAAAATTTTGCGACTCCCCATTCGCCGTTGCGAAATTTCGCAACCCCGCTTGACCCTGGGGCCAACGAAACCGGCGAGGGGGGCCAGGGGTTGCTTCGATTCCCGCACGGAGGAGGAGACAACGGAGCAGCATCGCCGGACCCGCAACCGAAAAAATTGGCTCCAGAACTCGTGAGAAGTGAATTCTGGGAGGTATAGTTGAGGATCTTTGACTTCGGAAGGATGGCGGCCATTGTAGACGACTTCTTCTTCCGCGTACGCTCTTGCCAAACGAGTAGGCGATCCTCCATAAGAGCCTGGTGATAATCGAAATCCATAGGTCACTAGGGATGTACAGGCTATAAAACGGTGAAATTCACTTGGTTCCTACGCGTGCTGGTGGGGAGCGGAGGGTAGAGACAGTGAGAGAGCGTAGGGCAGATGGAGGCCGAGACAGTGAGAGAGCGTAGGGCAGATGGAGGCCGAGACGGCGCGCGCGCCGCTCGCGCCTCGAGTGATGTGAATTTCGACGTTTTAAGGAGGGTACCAGAGCTTAATTATGGTCCGATCACGAAGTCATCGTCCGCCTCGCTGCAAAATTAGTTGGGGTTGAGGGGGGCACTTTAGAAATTGAAGTTATTCATTCATGGAAATCAAAATTTGATTTGATTTGATTTATTACATGGTAGCACCGTGTCAAAGACAACAACAAAAAAAAAAGAAAGAAATACCCAACGGCAGTTGAGAGACTAAAGGCACCAAAACTAGTCGAACAGCAATAACAAAGCAAATGGATCAACTGACTATTAGGCATACACTGGCATCATGAAGAAAGGAGATCTTACAACCTTACTTTTGGGACAACAGATAACACTCAAGTGTCTTTTTGAATTCGCTGAGCTTCCCCACTACCAAACCTGATCGAAGTAGTTTATTGAATTCAGACCCCGCCCTATTGACAAAGAAGTGCTGTCGTACATTCCGCCTGGCCCCAACGAGGCCCAATTTCACCGGTGCTCCCCTAGTGGTTGATGGTCTAAGGTTGAACAGCCGGCTAGCCTTGATACCAGCACTCCCATGAATGATCTTATACATCATTATCATATCAAACCTTCTTCTCCTGTGCTCTAGAGTGGTTAGGCCCAATTTAGCGTTCCTGGTGACATGACACACATTACGATTAGTCTGAAACCACGATGCCTGAAGAAAACTGTGTAAAGGTATTTTGGTCTTTCTCCAGCGCATCGATAGATCCTTTTTTGTATGGATCAAAGACTACCGTACCATACTCCATGAGCGGACGTACGTACGTTTTATACACCTCGGTCAGCACGTTAGCATTAGTAGTTGATAGTGCTCGAAACGCGCTATTAACCGTGGACGCGACCTGGAGGCAGTGATCATCGAAACTAAGATCATCCTTGATAGAAAACCAAGGTCCTTAATCTCGCTGACCTCGCTCAACTGCAAACCGTCGATAGTATAGGAGCCACTAACTCGCCTCTTACCAAGCTTCATTACTCTAGTCTTTTCGCTGGAAAGCGGCAATTTCCATTCTTTCGACCATTTGGCTACATCATCAAGAGCTTTTTGCAAACACTCCGAATCTTCCATTGTCAAAATAGGTTTATACAACTTAAAGTCATCAGCGAATGCCGAACAGCGGACGTTGTTCAAGGATATAATCGAAGGAAGTTCATACGTATAAATATTTGTACTGGTATCAGACGCCTGATAGCGCTATCAGCCATGGTTTTTATGGAAACTATGAAAATACCTCGATTCCTGAAAGCGATATCAAGAATGTAGGTATGGAGCTTGGGGAAGGATGGCTCATTTTCGTCACGGCTCTATAATTTTCTAGGTTTTTACTCCGGTTCTGTTATATCTTGAACACCTGTGGTGCTGTTTTCCTACTTCCTAGCCCAGGCAGATCCTCAACTGCTAAGGCCCCCGTCATAGTCGGCCGAAAGCGGCCGTCCTAGTCCCACCCGGTCGATAGGTATGAGAAGCAAGCAAAACGGGAAGAAATGAAGTTTTAAAAATCATCCTCGAATGACAAAAATCGTCCTATGATATGATAAAGTTTGACCCCAACTGATAAAAACCGTCTGGAATGATAAATATCCACCTGATAGGACCAAGGACGACATAGAGAAGGTGGAAGTTTATCAGTTGAGGATGATTTCTATCACTTCGTTTCTTCCCGTCCTGTGTGTGTCTCATAGATATCGACCGGGTGGGACTACTCAGAAAAATCTAAACAAGTTACTTGTAATATAAATGTAACTTACTTGAATGTCTCAAGTAACTTACATTTATATTACATGTAACATACAGTTCATCTCCGCACTGCCGTTCAGTCCGCAAAGTGCACCCTGATTGCGCAATCTTGCTGCGGCGCGGTTGCGAACATCCTCAGACAATGATGTGGGATCACCCGGGCGCTTTTGGCCTTTGGTGCCCGGGTGATCTCACCGCCCGGGTGATCCCACATCCCTGTCTGAGGATACTCGCAACCGCGCCGCAGCACGATTTTGCAATCAAGCGCACTTTGCGGACTGAACGGCAGTGCGGAAGTGAAGAATGCATTTATATTACATGTAACATACACTTATGTTACATGTAACTTAAATTTATATTACATGCAAGTTACACTTATGTTACATGCAACTTACATTCGAATTTTCACTATGGGTGGCCATCACGTGACGCAGACGACACGCGACACAGAGGGCGCGTTCCAGACCACAAACTACGCAACGAAATGATGTGCGCGGCCTTCCCTGCTGGTGGGGGGTCAAGTACCTCAAACTTGGGTAATTGAACCAACAGGAACGCCAGTCTTAAGCCTGACCCCGCGAACAGTCCGGGCATGCGTCTGGTCGGCTGCTGTCGATCTTGTTGACGTAAGACATGAGCAGAATAGAGTGACCACAGCGCAGCGATGCAAGAGCACATCTGGCTCGTCTGCCGAGTTGCGACTCGGACTCGCAAACCCGAGGTGGCACCGTTCCCAAGATAGGGTTCACAGCCGCCTTCGCTAGATATCCTCGAACAAACTGGGTGTGCTCCTCACGCAGAAGACGAAGCCTTTCCATGTTGGAGTCGGCCCATCTCTGTACATCAACTTTACGAGGAGCATCGGCGAACGGCGTCCTTGTCGACCTCTCTCTTATGGGCTTCATGATTCTCTTTGACGGATGATTCGGCTGTCTCAGAACATTAATATACATCTGCTGTGCCTGGAGCCTGAGGAACCACCCTCCCCGCGGATCGCGGCGAAAACCGCCCTCCCCCAGCCGTGGGGATACCCATCAGCGGTCAAAAATATGGAGAGTGACTCGAATTCACCTTCCAGGGCCGGCATTAGAATGCTGAATGAGGACTCTAGTGTGATGAGGCGCCTTTTCTACCGCCTGTGCACGTGATAACCACGTTATGACGCGATCATTCGTGAACATTATCAATTGTCTTTCCAACCAGCCGAATTGAAGATGGCGTGGCGTGTTTTGTGGCTCGCGGGCGGGCCAATATCCGCGCTGCGTGTGCGTCGCATGCAGCATGGTTCGCCGCTGGCCGGCACCCTCGAAATGTGGGGCGCCGGCCGTCGTTTTCGGCATAGAGGTTCGCCGGCCGTCGCCCTGAGTACCTGAGCAGTTCCCAACTGTGGGTCCATATCCCCACGGTACACAGTGGGGATCCGTGGAACGTGGCGGTGGAACCACCCCCCCCCCCGTGGGTATGAAAAAAGGGGTCACCCCGATGTCGAGGCTGAACAGAGCCCATGCCGCTAATGGGGAAAGGGGGACACCCGAGATAGTATCGCGGCTGGACTCCCTTTCAATCGGGACTCCCCCCCGATGATTTGTTCGGAGCTGCCGGGTGGTGTGCCGGCGGAGTATTTCCGTTTCCACCCTCGGGAGATCCGAAATTTTCGTCTGAGTGCTATCAAACATTGTTGTTTTGGAAACTCAATAGAAATATTTCGATTCATAGCGTTCGGAACTGGTGATTCATTTCATTTCTGTGCTGAATCCTGGGTGGTCCCCCGCCTAGAATAGTACCCCGGTGACTGCATGATTCGTTTTCATCTTAATTGAGTGCAACTCATTAAATGCATCAAGATTCTACGTTTGGAATTGTTGTGTTGGCATTGTGATTTTCAGTAGAGTTACTGAGGTGATTCAGGAAATGGATGATAGTGAGATGGAAACAACTGAGGAGGCGTCTGTACAACCGCGGATGAGGAACGACTTCAAAGACAGGATAGCCGAGGCACGAAAGCCGAAGAAGAATCCCTGTCCGCGTGGGAGGGTTAGTTTCTTTCATGTGACGGACACGACGCTGCGGCAGAGGACCCGTTTTTTTGTTTGGGTGGGGGTAGTTCGGACATGATGAAATATTTTTGATCTAGACTTTTCGATCCGGACCGCGTTCTCTGAGAGTTTTGGCCGCGAAGTAGCCCTCCAGGCTTCGCAGCGGCTCCTGGTGGGCTATTTCCCGGCTTTTTCTTGGCTTTTCACGAAACTGACAAGAAGTGGCCGAGAAATAGCCGAGATATAACTGATAAATATTCATAAGTAAACAAAATTAATCAGGACGCAACCGTCGCCGGCTTACCGGGCCACTATCTGGGGCCGCCAGCGGTTAGCTGGGGCCTCCAGAGGCTGAACGAGGTCCAAGTACCTCAAACATGGGTAATTGAACCGACGGCGGTGCTGACATCTCAATCATGCCCCTGGAATGCGCCGTATATCATAAGCACGCTCATGCCGATCATTATTTCCGCAGGGCTACCGTAACCCTCTTCAAAAAAGTTTCCAAGTGTCAGCTTGGATATGAGCACATCGCACTAGCCAACAAACATGTTTTCACAATTTCGACCTCCTCAGCTACTTGCCAGAGGCTTATCGAAGAGAGCGGTGTGTGAGTGAATGCACACCGCTCTGCCCTTTTCTTCTTCTTCTTCTTCTCAACCATGAATAGAGCATCGCATCAAAGGCGTAGGAAGCTAGCTACTTCACAAGGCTTGCACCATAGATCTCGAGCAGATAACGTAGGTCTGGCCGGACATGAAAATAGATGCAATGAATCATGTCCAGCACATTCACAATCAGGACATCTATCAGGGACTGACTGATCAATCCGATGAGCGTAGGCCTTCAGATATGTGGAGTGGCCGCATCGCAGACCAGCAAGGATTGTTCGGGTGCGTCTCGGTAGATCGGCTTTGCTGTCGTCGACTCGTGGGGGCACGCCGCCAGAAATTGGGTTGGGCTGAGCATCAGACAGGTACTCTGTCACAAAGCGCGTATGCTCCGCCATCTTGAGTCTTATGCGGGAGAGCTCGGATGTAGCCCAGCGTTGTTTATGAACATTAGACAGGGAAGCATTGAGCGGCGTGCATTTGTTTCTTGGTTGGGGGCCGGACGACAGAAGATGGTAGTTTGGATGGGTCGGGCTCTTGACGATACTTTTGAGAAACTGCTGAGACTGGAGTAAGCAGTGCTATTTACAGGGAGTAGGCCGGTTTCTTGATGAAGATGCGGAATAGGCGTCGATTTGTGACATCCAGTAATAAGCCTGAGGGCAGTATTCTGTGCTCTCTGCAGCTTGCACCAAGAGGATTCAGAGAGATGTCGAGTCCAAATAGGGGTGCCATATTCCAAGACCGGCTGGACCATGGCTCTATAAGTCGTACGTAGTACTTCCTTCGTGCTGCCCCACGAGGTTCCAGCTAAGGCGCGAAGAATGTTGTTGCGCGAGTTGGCAGAGGCAGTTCGTATACGCGTATTTTCATGAAATCTTAAAGAGTGGTCCAGGAAAACTCCCAATAGTCGAGAATGCTCAGACAGTGGCAGCTCGTGGCCATCCCACATGACTCTGGGATGAAACCGATGTTCAATAGTAGCCGTTGTACATAGAGTAGCACTTGATTTGGAGGCAGAGACAGTCAGCGACTTTGATTTAAGATACACTGCCAGGGTCCGTAAGTAGTCATTCATGGTAGCAGTGGCTCGATCAATAACTGAGTCCGTGCTTACGATGGTGATGTCATCAGCGTACAGGCACAGATGAATACCAGCTGGTGGAACAGGAATATCAGGTAGAAATAGCGAAAATAGGCTAGGGGATAACACTCCGCCTTGAGGGACACCGGCTTTCAGAGGAACCGAAGACGACAGATGTCCGTCGAACTTCACACGAATAGACCGGTTCTTGATAAAGCTATTAATCCACCTTTTAGACCAGCTGGGCATGTCCGATTCCAGAATGGATTTTGAGAGGAGCGGAAGACTGACGCTATCAAAAGCCGCTTAAGATCTATGGCAACGACGAGGCTTCTACCAGCCGGGGTCTTGCGGTTAAATCCAGCGATTATGTGCTCGGTGATCGACGTCAGGGCTGTGACTGTGGAATGCTTTTTTGAAACCATGCTGGTGGGTGTTGTGCTGTAGACTGCTTTGGAGGAGCGGATTGAGGAGTCATTCCGCATGCTTGGCAAGGGGGGAGAGGAGGGAAATAGGGCGGTGGGAGGCAGCCTTGTCCGGTGGCTTGCCTGGTTTGGCGATGGGACTGACGACAGCTTGTTTCCAGCGCGCCGGAATAACATTAGAACTGAATGACGAATGAATAAGATCAGAGAGCAGTTCGTAGTAGGATTCAGGTATATGTTTGAGATGAACAGCCGAAATCCCGTCGGGTCCCTCAGCACGCGAATTTTTCATCGATTTGATGACCTTGTCGATGGCGGAGGGAGAGACGATAGGGACACCCAGTCGACTGAGCTTCCTGAATGCTCGCATTGTTCATCTGTGTTGCTTATCCCGAGGCGATGATGCAGATGCAAATAGTTTGCCGAGGAGACAAGCAGCTTTGTATCCGTGCTCGAATCTTCCAGACGGAAATTCTAGCATGTTGCGGTCAGTACTCATCTTTTTGCCTGAAAGCTGCTTCAAGGTGTTCCAAGCTTTTCTGGCATCCACGGCAAAATCGATCGACTCGGTGAGCTCTTTCCAGCGTTGCTGCTTGTGTTCATTTAGCAATGCGGTGATGTTTTCCGACAGCTGCTGTATCGCTGGATCTCTCCCCTTTTATACCCCGCATGTTATGAGCGTGTGTTATCGTTCGTTATCATGTTTTGTTCAAGAATGGTTACGGTAGCCCTGCGAAAAAAATGATCAGCATGGGCGTGCTTGTCCGTATATCTACCTGGAGAGCATTATTTCTCGGCTATTTCGCGGCGAGCATTCATGGCTGTTATTTTGCGGCGAGCATTATTTGGCGGCTATTACGCGGCAATGAAGCATTTCGCGGCTATTTCTCGGCCAAAACTCTCAGAGTTTACAGCCAAAATTTTGAGGGTTGTTTCTTTCATACAAAAATAGGCTGCGGTATGACACCGCCAAGGGGGGGCCACTCAGGATCCAATTGGAGAATGAATGATAAAGCTTTCAGAAGTCGAAGTATTTCCATGGAGTCTCCACGAAAAAATGACTGATTACGCTATCAGGCATACCCTCGATGCCCGGGCAGCTCGCAGGGAGGAGCTTGGTCGCCCGGTGCCCGCGTTGCGGCTCGTTTTGATAAGAGGTGAACGCGTGGCCGTGTGGTGTTCCGGGCCCAGCCCGGGCACCTGGTAATCGATGCGGTGACGGCCATCAGCGCATCGATTATCAGGTGCCCGGGCTGTGGCCGAAACACCACGCGGCCAATTGTTCGCCTCTTATCAAAACGAGCCGCAACGCAGGCACCCTGCGGCCAAGCTCCTCCCTGCGAGCTGCAAGGGCATCAAGGGTATGATATCAGCCCAAATTTTCGTTTCCATAGATGAATCATTTCATTTTCTTGAGTGCCCCCCCCCCAACGGTTTCAATCCTAGGCTGCAACAATAAACACAGGACACTCGAAAAATTCAGATTAGTGCCTGTCTTGGACAGAAGCACTCGCTAATTGCAATCAACTCCTCCTCCCTCCTTCCTTACAAACTGGGTTATGGCTCCATAACAACGCCTGTATTCTGAGGGCGAAAATTTGGTGGACGAGTTGTCTCAGGCCTGTATTTCTCTTCGTTCGCAATCGTTGTGCTAGAGCGGGTGTTATCATAGCGGGGGGGGGGCACTGTTGTATCGCGCTTGGCCACACCCATTTTTCCGTGCCGCAATGACGCCCCTGACTTTGACTGGGAAGGGAAGTCTTAGGTAGGTGCTCAAATTTAATGCGGCACAGTAAAATGGGCGTGGCCAAGCGCGTCGTCCCCCCCCGCTATGATAGCACCCTAGAGCGAACCAGAATGAAGAAACACACCAGCAATTGAATGAAAAATGAAGATACGGTTGAAATTCATTTTCATCTGACGGCTTATGAGTTCGAAAGTCAAGGAAAGGGGCGTGGGCCGTGATGGTGAATGAAGAAGTTGGGGCCTATGGTGGTCGCACGTGTTATACTGGAGGGGTATAATACAGATTTAAAGGCATCGTGCGCGCTGAAATTCATTTTCAATTTCTTGTGCACAATCAAATCACTCGGGCTAGCTGACATCGGCCATGAAACCTGAGGCTCTAAAAATGAGCACCTTAAGGGATCTGCAGAGTTGCACCGACCGGTGACTGGTCGCCGAGCGTCAGCCGTGGCGCAGCGACAAAAATGTTCCCGAACATTATCGTCGCCGCGTCGGTTGCCGTTCGCTGGCAGTGACGCAGGTCTGTCGCGGCGTCAAAACACTGCGGTGCCCCCTCGTCGCCCTTTACGTCGCGTCGCTCGCATTTATTTCTTTGAACATTGATGCGACCGCCCAACAACTTGTAAAACATTTATGGCATGAACTCCTTGTGCAGGAAATCTTCAAAAATTACGGTGACCAGGGATTCCAAATGCAGAAAAACTTCAAAAACGATTTTGGCGCGAAATTCAAATCTAATTTAGCAGTGCCTTCAAACTGGTTTTTCTTTACAAATGGAGGTTTTTCAGGGGCTATTTCGACATTTTCGTTCACTAAAGAGTCCAAGCTATACAAAAACATTAAAGAATAATATATGGTTTTTGGCGCGGACGATGCCTAAAAATGAAAACCACAAAAGTCACGTCTGAGGGCATACTACCCCTTTGACGAGTACGAGCCGTTGTCGAGGCGTATTTTTCGTGAGGTTGCTCATTGTTTATTATTCGATGGTGCAACGTGCTTCATCAAATTCGGTTTCTAGCTCTTTCAATGACGCAACCTACCGGTTTTAATTATTTTTTCAATCCATCTCCAAAAGATTCAGGGTAATAGTAGAAGCTAGCTTCACCAGAAAGTTAAAGCTAGTCGTCTTAAACCACTTTCGCATTGCTCGCCCTGCGTTGACATTGACGTCTCGCTGCAAGACGTGGCTCTTTGGACTGGGATGTGTCATGTGAAATAGTGGGCTCGATCGAAATCTTATAGTAATCAGGCGAGTCCACCTTGGTCGAACCAAACCCTAAGCTAGAGGTAGAGTTTTTGCAGAAGGCGCCCCATATCATTGAACTACCTGTACTTAGTTCGCCACTGGTGTCGTAGACGAGTTTCTCCCGAATGTCGTGCCAGTAGTATATGCTGTATGGAGCCGTCTGGGCCTTCTCTCTGGCTAAAAGAAGTTATTCGCGATGATACAGGCATGATATCCGAAAGGATATCGCCTTCTCCTGCAGTGTTAATTCTTATGAAGGTAATGCAATGATTTGGTGCGTATTTTGAAACAGATGTACATCGAGATTAGCATCCGTTTGTAACAAGGTGGACTTAACTGACTACTGATAGGCTCCAGTCACACCTACCACATGTCGAGGGAACCATGTCTTCATCTTTGTAACGATAGTGCTAACGTAAGCCGATCAACGAGAAGGAGAGGTTTCTGTCGCTTAGCATCGAGATTCTGGCGTGGCTAGCTTCCAGTTATCTGAAGCATAACCAAGGCGTTTGTTAATAACCGGTAGGTTGCTCTACTAGATCGAGGATGCAATATGCAGATTTGAATCGCGATCATTGAGCAACCTTACCAGGGATATGTCTCGATGACTGTACGACATCGCCGATGATCGTGGAAACAAGGTAAAGCGGGTTTGCGAAATTTCCCAAGGGAGAGTGTGAGAGGTCGCAAAAATTTCTGCTCGAAAATGAAGGTCAGGGGGGATCGCGAAAAATTTGGGCCAAAAAGTTATCGAACACCATAAGGCACCTTTTCAGTACTCTATACTTCGATATTTAAAAAAGTCCCCAGAAATTACGCCTCGGGGGATCGCGAAAATTTTGGATTTTCGGAGTAAGGTTTGATGGCCGGAAGGGTTCAGATGATCGCTCAGATTTTGGAAAATTATCCAACGCGCCGCTTGACGGTGCGTAGAAAGCCAATATGGTTCTGGGTGCTGATTTGGATCCCTTGCTGGGAATAAATTATCCACCCACTTTCTCGCCGCCGACCAATCACATCAGCTTTGCTGCTCCTCTGATAGGTCAACGGCTGGAAAGTGGGCTGGTAACTCCCTCCCAGCAAGAGATCTAGATCAGAGCCTGGTTTTCATTTTTAATGTTGCAGTATTTTATCAGTGTCCGTATGGTTTTGATACGGTCTGAAATGGAAAAAATGCTTGACAATCATTTTGGGTTTGTGCATGAAAAAGAAAACTCGTACTTCGTCAATATTTTGGACACAGAATGGCGATCTGGCCCCGAATATCCCTATCTCGGAACCTCCAATCTCTGAGGCGTTTTCATGGTCAAGACACGAACTGAGCTAGTTTACATGGGGCATCTGGTCACGCCCATTTTTTTCGTGCCGCCGCGCAATTTGAGAACCAATTCTAGGGCTTCCTCCCCTTTCCAAAAGCAGGAAAGTACCAGGCCGTCCAATAATTCCTGTCCGAAAATTTTCAAAACTCTATAATTTTCCTTAGGAGTGTTATAATAACAGGCAAGTGTAAGAACCTTCTAGAAGGTTCTCCAAAGTTCGACGCTAGGGGTATATAAGGCGCAGTCGTCGCGTCTAGCTACCAATACGAGCTAAAATGGACCAAGGTCGAATCCGTACGTTCGTGTAAAACGAGTGGCTGTTGGGCAACGACACGGGCACCGCGGTCGCCAACATCTGCAGAGCGTGCAAGGAGGATGCAGTGTCCCAACGCACAGTCAGCCGCTGGTTCACTCGTTTCGAGAGCGGCGACACGAGCCTCGAGGACAGGGAGCACAGCAGGAGGCCTTCTACGGTGGATGATGACGAAGTCCGTCGCTGTATCAAGGAGATGCCGGAAGCCACCACCCGTGAACTGGCGACGACGCTCGGCTGCAGCAAGTCCACCATCCACAATCGACTCAACTTACTCGGCTACCACAAAGTTCTGGCCCGTTGGGTCCCCCACCGTCTGACGGAAGCCAACTAGCAGAGCCGCGTGGCCGTCGGCCAGTCCCTCTCCTTCGTCCGCATCGCAAGAAGTTTCTCGAGGACCTGGTCACTGGGGATAGGAGCTGGGTCCTCTACGACAACGTCGCCCGCCGTGCCGTCTGGATCCCGCGCGGAGAAGAGCCGCCGACGATGCCGAAAGCCGACCTGCACCCGCTGAAGATCATGCTCTGCTGCTGGTGGGACACCAAGGGCATGCTGTACTTTGAGCTGCTCCCGCAAGGCAGGACGCTCACCGCCTCCATCTACACCGATCAGCTCGAGAAACTAGCCGCCGCCATCCGAGAAAAGCGTCCCCGACGGGCCTCGGTCCACCTGCTGCACGACAACGCGCGCCCTCACGTGGCGAAGGAGATCCAGCAGAAGTTGGCGACCTCGGCTGGGAGACGGTTGCCCATCCGCCGTATTCTTCGGACCTCGCCCCCTCCGACTACCACTTGCTCCGCCCGCTGAAGCACCATTTGGCCGGAAGAAAATTCACCAACTATTACAACCTGAAATCCGGCACCGCGGACTTCTTCGAGTCGCAGCCCCCGGAGTTCTGGGCGAAGGGCATCGGCGACCTGCCCAATCGATGGGCCACTGTTGTGGATAACTTTGGTGATTATATTGTTGATTAGACTTGTTTTTCAATAAAGTTGAAAAAAATTAAAAATGGTGAAATTTTCGGACAAGAATTATTGGACAACCTAGTAGTTGCAGCGCGGGAAATGGACGTGGCTAAGTGCCCCCGCCCTCGCTGCGATAGTAACACATTTTTTATCAATGTTCTTAAAATTAAGGGATCTTCGGGATGATTTTTGTATCAGATTAATTGATTATGTAATTTTGGCTGGAATGCTGTCATAGATTTTCGTCGTTATAGACGCGGCTCGATCCTCATGAATTTCGTTATGCGCACGTGGTTGGAGATATCAGTGTATCCACTCCTAATTCGACGATGTCTTCTTCGGACGTCAGTGGTGTGAAGGTACGGCTTGCGACATGCTTCTGATATTTTAATAGCGTTTACACATTTAAATCAGTGTAATTCCTTGCGGTTTTGCATTGATGTTCAATTTTCAAAACTTTCCAATCTAAGCCTCTAAAATTGTAGACTCCAATTCGGTCGACGCCTACTCCTAGGAGGAACTTCCGTGGCTCCGAGCTTGAGTTTATCAGGCAACGCATAAAGGAGAAACAGGAGAAACGCGATAAGGTAGGGAAATTGAAGAAAGAATTCAAAGAAATTAGCCCCAATTTGTGGTCATAGTAGACAGTTTATTGCAACAGCCTGTTATTGGGAAATCGGAGTCTCAAACTCGAATTCGCTAGGAATTAGGGTGGCCATCGTGGACAGGTCTTTAAACGCAACATACACTTTCGTGATCAGAAGTCGCTAGCCTGCCCGGACCTCATCTGTCTGAAGGACAGAATGATGGTCTATGATAGATAAGGTTAACAGATAAGGAATCGGGAACACCAGAACAGTTTCCGCAAAGTCTTCTGTTGCAGTTTAAACTGAAGATCTTGGAGATTAGTGCTCACCCTGATGTGAAGTGGAATGGTGTGCAAGGTTTTTTGAACTGCTATTCAGGGATCTGACCCTTAGCTGAAGTTCCACAAAACGGCAAACACGCATTAATAATCACGGCCAAACTCCTGTCTATGAAAGCCTCTGGGGAGTTACGGCCGAGTTGAATAGTGGTGAGACTATTTCAACCGTTTGTGAGGCAATCCGAGAGCTCGCTTTGGAGTGTTGACCAAGATTCAGCAAAGTGGAAAATGCTCATTTCTGAAATGTCCCTGGATGCACAAAAAGTTCCCCAGTCGATTTCTCTTATGCTGAAGCCCACTTCGTCTCAGTGAAGAAACATTAGGAGCTTTCAGAGCCTGGTTGCGGCAGTCATTTACGTGGGTCATAACCCACCAGTGGAAACGTGCTGGCACAATACAACAAGACTCAGAGTTTATTATAGCAAGACAACAGCGAATACTCCCAAAGGGACCTCTGTGGAGGCTCCAGGGCGAACAGACGAGAACTACATACGTTGTGGGATCGGGGCAAACGGCCCATGGATGACTCAGGTCGGGTAGCACTACAGCACGGGCGATGACCCTTCACTGGCCGCGAGACGAACTCTCGTCGGTCGAAGGCTGTTCCCTCCTCAAGTAGCGAAGCCGTGGTCGAACCATGTGCGAGAGGCATCCACCCTGGAATGCATCAGATGTAAACATGATAAGGCGGAGACGGCACGTCCCCGCTATTCATCCGCGCTAACCCCTGACGTTTGCCGCGGCTTCCTCCAAAAGCTGTTCTACCATCTGGGCCTTGGACACCGCCTGCTCGAACGATGCCGGATTGTTCAACTTGACGTGATAGCGAAGATTGGGACGCAATCTTGCAACAAATTCCTCCAAAACGCGCTCTTTCTGACAGGCAGGATCTTGGCCCGTAGTGACAGCTCGCACCAGAGTTAGGAGGCGGTTGGCGAAGGCTGCCGACATTTCGCCGGGTTGCTGCTGACATGCCGAAAGGGATTGACGCGCCATGTACCTATGTTGCGGGCCTTCAAATGCGTTCTTGAGGTGGAACGTAACCTTTTCGTAGTCGTCGCGCTCCTCGGTTGACAGCTCCTCGATTTTTCGCGAGCTATGCCTTCGAGGTGACCGATCAAAATATGCCTTTTGCTGGTTAGTCCACGAAGTTGATTTCATACGCATAACATCTTCGGCTCTACGCAGCCAGCTAGAAAAGTGCATCGGGTCAGTGCCTAGAACCTGAAAAAGAGGGACAATCTGGGCAAGTTCGCATCCGGGCTGAGATTGGCTATCAGAGGTATGTCGTTTATACGCGAGTCAACTGCTGAAAAGGACTGGTTCAAGGTTTGAAGAAGTGAATGATTACCTTGATTAATTTTCTGCACCAGGTCCGAAGTTGCAGACCGAGCGTCGGTCCAAACTTCGTTTATGGCGAGTACGGTGGCATCGCGGAGACCCTTGACGTCTCTGCCGTAAACGGTAGAGTCGTCCGCCAAAGCCGAGAGGCTTCGGGATAGGTCACCCGTGAGTTCCGGTTGGGAATCAAGTATTGGTATCGGGGCAACCGCCCTAGAAGAATCAGATGCCGAATGAGTTCGGGAACGTGTGACAGGTGGACCCATGTCACCAGACGATTGAAGGATGAGGCTTCACTGATTTACCCCAGTGTATATATATGCGACTATCGCGGTAGAAGGCGGGGTCGATGGGCGGAGGGACTGCTGCCATTGGCTGGGCACAACGCAGGGAATGCTCCGCGCGCTTCTCCGCCTAGCGTCGCCTACACGACAAACCGATAAGCGGTGGGAAAGTATGCTATCTGAGATGCATCTATCTCTTGGCGCGCAATGTTTTGCAAAGGAGACAGATTTGTTTTTAATCTATCGGTTGCGTCGGAGAATGTTTTCTGTGAACAGGATATGAAAAAGAAATATTTGAATGTTTCCTGAGAACGGATCGCTGCTGGCGCACCATGAATTTGAATTATGCAGCTATAAACGTGATGGAAGAGAGAGAAAAAAACCAAACGACTGATTTCCAGTAAGTATTAATATATCCAGGAAAAAAGGAGTAAAGAGGTGTGTCAGCCAGAAGGTTGCGTGTGCGAATCCAAGTTTGGTAGACGCGCTATCTAATCTCCTCCTCAGATTTCTCACATCTGGCGAAAGATACTCAAGTACTCAATTAGCGCGACGGGTATTATCTGGCTAGCGTGCCAACGCATCCTTTCGGATGATAATAATTACGTCGTCGAAACGGGTCAACTGACCAAAAAAAACAAAAAAACTTTTACGGCTAGAAAAACGATTTTAATCAAGGACAAGAGGAAAAAAAATAAAAAAATAACCTGGTTTTAATTTCTCGGCAGGCGGCCACTATTTCGGGAAATTATAAATAGATAGAACTATAGGAGTACTAAACGGGAATTCCATATTTGTCGACCTGAAAGATAAAATATTAGTGGATCGTTACAAGTAGAAGACGTCCTCCCGAGGTGAACTGAAGGTTTAGGAAAATATAAGTCGCTTATTGCTGAGTGCACCCAGAGGACACGCCGCGGGTGTTGCCGCTGAAGCCTCCGCGCGCGATCATCTGAAAAGCATGGAGAGATGGTGCTGTTGCAAAAACGGCGCTCCCCTGCGCAGAATATTTTGCGAGGCAAAGAATTCCTCACATCGATTAACTGCGTCCGAGAAGATGTTCTCCTTAGCGCGTCGGAGAGGACATGGCAACATTTCTCTCAATGATTTCCTTGAGATGATCGCCGCTCACGCACCAAAGAATGTGAACCATGTGTGCAGCGGAGAACGAACAGTGAGACAAACATTGATGGCAGCAGGAGCCAATACTGAAAGAAATTACAACGAAGCGGTGCACGAACTCCAATTAAAAACAGCGAGTCAGAAAAATGGCGGTATTAATTATCCATTCAGGTTTCCCATATCTGGTTAACAGATGCTCCAGCACGTGACTAGCGTGCGCGGGTACTAACTTGCAATGAATTAAATCCCGCGACTTTCGCTGAAAAAATACGTATTTGTGATGGGCCACCCGACCAACTAAAGCTTAAAATAAAGGAGAAGAAATACTTAAATAACACAGCAAAAGCCAGAAGAAAAGAATTCAAGTTGAGATAAAAAACGAAAATCCACCTTATTAAATGAGAATTCCCGAAAAAAAGGGGTGTTATCTGGTTTTGCTACACTCCCAAGGCGACTCGTCTTCGGGGTAATAAATAGGCGGACTACAGGAATGCAAAAATTGGAATACCATTCTGATGATCTGAAAACAAAACATAATTAAAGAGAAATGAACAAACTTCTCTCGGAGAAGAACACGAACAGAGGCTAACCTCTTGAACAATTTTTTTCAATTATTTTTTCTAGTTTCTTTTTAAATAAACACAAAAACATACTCACGTGGGGTCATGACCAAACTACTCTAAAGGCTGCAACTACCCGATTTCACACAGATACTTGGGCGTTTGACGCCAAACTGAGCTCATCTCAACATATAACGCTTCACAATGCGTTTCTCAACAAAATGGCGCTATACTCGCAGCGCTAGGATCCTACCAACTTCTGCCATACACTCAGCGATTCTCATACTCCTCACCGCGGGAATCCACACTGGAAAAATCAAACGGCTCAAAGCCTCACCGCGGGAACATAACAATGCTGGCCTAAAGCTCAGCTATCGAGCAGACATAGCTCATTGACTATTAATTGAGTATTGGTATCAGCCAACTGGCCAACTAAAGCTACTTACTAAAATTACGACTCGAAACAACTAACGCCGAGTGCTGATTTACCCATTTGATGTCATCCTGTGTACGAGAGAAGAATTCAAGAAGACAAAATTTCGTTTTTTTATTTGACCGAAACGAGCGCAAACGTGAGTATGCGCATAACTCCGCGTTTGCGTTCACTGCAGGAACCAAAATGCCGAAGAAAAACCATTGATTCGGACGAAAAGGTCTTGAAAAAATATTCCGCAAACGAAATTGTATCCGATGGCCACCTAATTTCTTCTCGTACAGATCCCACAATCTTCAAAAAAGAAAAAAAACTGGGAGAATCCCTGATGGACCGACTACCCGAAGCTGAACCCCGTAGAAATACGGGTATACAAAAAAAATAAGAAGACAAAATACATTTTTGCTTCGGGCCAACCGGCCAACATAAGGAACTAACCTTCTCATCCTCGCCTAGCGGGGAACCATGCGCTGCTACCAGTCATTTCCGTGGGTCATAACCCACCAGTGGAAACGTGCTGGCACAATACAACAAGACTCAGAGTTTATTATAGCAAGACAACAGCGAATACTCCCAAAGGGACCTCTGTGGAGGCTCCAGGGCGAACAGACGAGAACTACATACGTTGTGGGATCGCGGGGCAAACGGCCCATGGATGACTCCAGGTCGGGTAGCACTACAGCA
This sequence comes from Aplectana chamaeleonis, assembly GCA_029168955.1. NCBI lineage: Eukaryota > Metazoa > Nematoda > Chromadorea > Rhabditida > Cosmocercidae > Aplectana > Aplectana chamaeleonis. The sequence continues at coordinate 96,895 of JAPDOI010001209.1, forward strand.
CGGGCGATGACCCTTCACTGGCCGCGAGACGAACTCTCGTCGGTCGAAGGCTGTTCCCTCCTCAAGTAACGAAGCCGTGGTCGAACCATGTGCGAGAGGCATCCACCCTGGAATGCATCAGATGTAAACATGATAAGGCGGAGACGGCACGTCCCCGCTATTCATCCGCGCTAACCCCTGACACTTACACGGCGAAACTCGGTGGGTGGCATGGGGTGTGTATAAACGACTGGTAGTGCTACGCAGCGGAAACCGTGCCGCGCGATGGTAGCGAGAGTGGGGCTGTCAGAGCGGGCGATCTGAGCGAGCGCCGCTGCGAGCTGATTGGGGCGAGCGTCACGTCGCGCGAAGGAAACGACTTCGACCATTTTTGTATTGCATTGGGCGTGGCCATTGCTTCAACATCTTAAGACACGTCCATTTCCCGCTCTTTGGAGCTGCGGCGTCAGTTTTGCAGCGACGCTTCTCTGGAAGCCCCCATTGCCAACTCCAAGCTCTGCAGCTGTACATCCTCAGATCTGAGGTCTCCGCCCAGGTCTAAAGCTTCCTAAGCGCAAAGAAAAAGCATCAACGATCCGCTTTCGGTTGACCTTTATCCTCTATTAATCCACTCATGAACAGTTAGTTGATCGAGCAACTGCCCGATCAGGGTTGAGCAGGCCGTGCCGCCAATTTTGGGTGTAGCTACGACCCCTCCCTCTTTTGACCAAAGTTTTGGAAAATTTTGAAAAATGTCAACTGCTCCCTCAATAATTGACTTCAAATTTGTATTCAGCACGCCGAAAACCCCAGAATAGAAATTTTGGCTGAGATCTGATACTTTTCTCAAACTACCATACACCCACCGTAACGTAGAATAAGAACGACGACCTCTGCAGACACAGCTGTTCTCGCGCTCCAATCTCAGAGAAACTCACGACCCGTCCGCGACGCTTTTGCAGGATCGTCCGTGGCCGACGACCGGACGATTCTTCACCGAAGCCGGCGAAGCGCCGCGGATCATCCGAGAGGCGCCGAGGATCGTCCTGCAAACGCCGCGGATCATCCTAAGAGCCGCCGCGGACCGTCCTGAGAGCCGCCGCCTACCGCCCTGAGAGCCGCCGCGGACCGTTCTCTCCGACACAGTCATGACTAGTTCGCCTCTTTTTTAGAGGTACGTGAATGTCGTGGTCCGGGGCAGAGGAAACCCCGCCTCGGTCCGGACAAAGGCGTAGCCTTCGCCGAGGTCTGCGGTTTTTAGCCACCCTCCCTGCGGCCCGCTGCAAAAACCTCACCTCCCCCCCCCCAGCTGTGAGGATCCCCTATCCCTTCAGCGACCAAAAATATGCTGGCCTCCTGAGAGTGACTCGGAGTCACCTTCCAGGATCGGCATCAGAATGCTAAATGAGGATTCGAGAGAGATGAGGCATCTTTCATACCGGTTGTGCATAACATAAACACATTAGGACGTGGTCATTCGCTTTTCCATGTTTTTTCATGGTTGCCACTGCAGCCGTGCCTGCGGTCAAGTGAGATGTGAGTGAGTGAGATGAGGAGCTGGAGATGTTCAACTGCCGGTGCGCTCCGGAACCACCCCCTTCGAGAACAATCAGCGCCGCGGATGGGCCATTTGACCAACCCGCTATCAATTGTGCCGCGGACCGTCCGGAGAGCTCATCTGCCGTCGCGGACTTGCCGTGAGTTTCTCTGAGTCACTATTAGAGGACGACTAATACTACCCCATTTCAGCTTACCAGGTGGTTTGTAGAATATACCTGATCTCGAACCCCACCCCCTTCTTCTTCTTTGCAGCCACATCGAAGGTCTTGTCATAGGCTGAGAAACTAGGCGACCAGTAGTGGATTTGTCCATAGATCCATTATGGTCAGCGTGGTAGGTCTCCTCGGACAATTAAATAAATGTGCGGTGTTATGGCCTATGGAACCGCAGTCCGGACAAACATTAGATTTGCTGCTGTCAATCTTGCTGACGTAAGACATAAGTATTGCCGAGTTACCGCAGCGCAGCGATGCGAGTGTGCATCTAGCTCTTCTTCCGAGTTGAGTCTCGGATGTACAGACTTGGGGCGGTACTTCTCCTAGCATAGGATTCACAGTCGCCTTTTCAAGATGACACCGTACGAACTTGGTGTGCTCCTTGCGCAGAAGACGGATTCGTTCTTTCTGTGAGTCGTGCCATCTTTGCAAGTTAACTTTGTTTGGAGCATTGGCGAATGGCTTTCCTCTCTCTCTCTCTCTCTCTCTCTCTCTCTCTCTCTCTAAACGAGGTTGAGCACTCTCCAAGACGGGTGGTTCGGTTGCTAAATAATATTGATACGGAGTTGCTGGGCTTGGAGCTGACAGTGCTCCTTCACTGGTAACAGACGGGTCTCAGCATGCAGGTGCTTGACTGGGGAACACCTTGCACATTCGGTGGCGATACGAAGAGCGGCATTTTGCACTCGTTGCATCTTCGTCCAAAAGGATTCTGAGACGAGATGCAGCCATTACCGGTGCGGCGTATTCCAGGGTGGGGTGAAGAATCGGCTTATACGTTGTAAGTATAGTTTCCTTGCTGCTACCCCATGATGTACCGCCCAGGGCCATGAGAACATTGAGCTTAGCTTTAACGACTGCCTACTTTTGTTCGGTATTCTAATGGAACTTGAGCGACGGATCAAGCACAAGACCGAGCGGTTTTGGAAATCGAGCTGCTGGCAGATGTGCTCGGATGGGCCCGTTGTTTTATAACAGATACCGTTGACTTGGATGCGGAGATCTTTAGCATCTTCTCGTCGAAAAAGCTCTCCAGCGTGATCAGGTACTCCTTGATCTTGTTGGCGGCAACATCTATGTTCCCATCTCGACACATGATTGTTATGTCATCGGCATACGCGACAACCTTGATATCCTGTGGCGGTTCAGGCATATTCTCGAGGTACAGACTGAACAAGGCTGGCTATAGGACACCGCCCTGTGGGACTCCAGCTGCGATAGGAATGCTGTTCGAGACGTGATTCTTAAACATAGCTCGAGCTCGTTTTCTTTTGATGGATGCTGTTATCCAGCGTTTCTGCCATGGCGGTATTGATGATTTCAGTAAGTTGCTAGACAGGACTGCCTGGTTTACTGGGTCGAATGCCTTGGTGAGATCTAAGGCTACAGCCACAGTTCTCAGTGGCTTCTCGGCATTGAACCCATCAATGGCAAAGCTGGTAATTTCCAGCAGAGCTGTCGTGGTGGAATACAGCTTTCTGAATCCGTGCTGAAACACCTGTTTATCGTTGTGCTCTGCAAGGTCCTTCACAATCAACTTTTCGGCTTTATTCGCAAATGAGGACAACAAACTAATGGGGCGATATCCCTTGACTGAAGCTTGGGGCTTGCCAGGCTTGGGCAGCCGCACGACGTAGCTGTTTTCCAATTTTGTTTTTCAAATTGCGCGAAAAGACCAACAATACTGATTAAAGTTGACCGGTCCTGCATTGGTCGCGCCGTTCCTGAACCTATGAAAACACTCTCTTAGTAGCTGCGAATCGCGAATAATCAAAAATATTAGCACCTTCGAATGGGAATCGAGGAGATGGACAGCTTGTCTGATTTCAATGAGGTGTCATTCGCCAAGTCAAGGTTGCTCGTTATGTGGGACCTTAGCGAAGCTAACATCTTTTCCGTTTGGTGACCAAAACTTTTCGGAGATTTCCGCTCGCACAAATATTCATTTTTTGGGGCCGAGAATTGAACAATTTTCACCTAAAATTGTATTTTTTGAGCTTAACTTTGTACGATCTTTTCACCATCTTTGAAAAATTGCATAACCGCTGTTGACTGTAGACCCCTGATTAGCCGGTTAAACCATTCGAAGAGGTAACTAGAGGAAAAAAGGTGTATTCCGGCCTATTCGAGGTTGGAGTGATTGGCCGGCCACTAGACTTGCTATATTGTAACGAAATCAGAATATTTTTCCTGTAGGCCGCCGTCATAATTGGCCGATACGTCCGAACGTAATGCATCTACATATTTCAAAACGAGTGGAAGTATCCACCCGCGCCGCATTTTTTCTGCGTCCCCGTCAGTATGCATCATACATGTAAGGATTGACTATTCAGTTGGGATACAGCCCGCTTCCGACCAACAATGACGGGGTCGTAGACAGGCGTGGACGACATGGTGCAAGTCCAGGGCACTGCACGAGATGTGGAGAAGGCCAATCTCATTCAGGCTTCTCCGAGGAGCGTGATTTGGGTGAACTTTTGGCGATTTTCTCGAATCCCTCCGGGGGCGTGTTTTGGCCAAATTTCTGGCATTCTTATCAACTCCCCAGTAGCGCCATTAGGTCAAATCTTTGGCGATTTTTCGGATCCCCCCTCCACCTTTCCGCGGCTCAGACTCCCTGTGGAGCTCTATACCCCGCACCGAACCCTGTTAGAGTCATGCGGGCTCACTCCCACTGTCACCTCGGCCATGTTTGTAAGCGTGTCTGCTGCCTTCCAATTCAGGCTTTTGCTGTTCTTCGTGCTGATCAGGATTAGGTCAATGGTATACTTTGTCGCTGTCATGAGCAACAGTCGTGACATTTAGCACAAATCGCGGCGGACCGAGCATCGAAGCAACGGCACTGGCCGTCCTAGGAACAGTTGTCGCGTGTCCGTCGCAGCCACGTGTCGCGAAGGGCTGACATACTGTAAATGTGCCGATGCAGCGCACTGCGACAGCGACAGATTCAAAGGGCGGGAGGCGGTTGCTGTCGCTCTGCAGTGCGACGCTGCCGTGTGTCGCAAAAGTATAACATTGGCCCTAGGCAGAAGCATCCGTATAGGGAGACGTGAAAACATTATTTTGAATCCATTGCTTGCTTGTACCAAGGCCAAGGGAGTTTTGGCATGATTGATGGACCAGATCGTGGTTTTTTGAAATCTAGTTTCAACGTATCCTTATTTTCAGCAAGAAATGGCTTTGGGTGGCTACCATGATGTCTTCAGAGACCCGTGCCCCGAGTTCAAGCGTGAGGTGTTCGAGGCCTCCGATATATCAGGCGATTCTTCACAGGATGAGGAGGAGCCAGCGCCTGCTTCTTCTACACCCGGTAAGTGTTGTTCATTTTATTTCAGAATTTTAGAAAAGTGAAGACGCTGCCTATTCTGTTCGAAAGGCTTACAGTATTTGATTGCCCATGTTATTAGGTTGGCAAGTAAGTCTGTAGAATTTCGATTGTGCTTTTGTTGACATTGTGAGCAAATTTAGAAATATCTTTTTCCGCTCTGCAGAACTTGATTTCTCGATTTCGAAAGTTTTTGTGTGAAAATGTTTTTAGGCCTGGAAGGTAGGTACCTTGCATGCCACAATCTGCATTTTAGGCACCTAGTGTTTTTCACTTTTTGCAAGAAGGGTGATATTGCGTTGACATAAGAACGGTAGAGTGCGATAGATACTGAATAGGTACCCTAACGATCTCAAAGATTACGACTTTTGCGACTTGTGCAACGTTAGGTCTGGCGTTGTTGTGGACCAGTGTGACATGGCCGCGTCAGATGAATAGCCTCATTCGTACGGGATGTCTCGGTATTATAGAAGTTCTCGTCGTCTGTCATGTTCTTTTCGAGCATTTCTGAGTGCAGCAGACCCTCCCAATCCGGCCAGACGCAGATCTTTCAAGGGAACTACTTTAAAGGCACAGTACACCCTCAGATATGAATTTTGAGATTTTCGTGTATTTGTGTAGAAGAGCTCTCCTGTATAACACGTGCCAAATGCCAGATCTCATTTCCCCCAAATAAGCGAGTAATAAGCGACCACCACAGGCCCGACCCCCTAACAGATTTTCGCTGCCGAGATGTCGTACGTTCGTGCCGTGGCAGTGTGGAGGAAAGAAGACCACCTCCGTGCAAACCGACGTCAATCCCTCCGCGGAGAGGGTTTTTGTCATGGGAGAGGTGCTGGCTGGCCGCAGCTCTCCTGAAGATCTTACTGCAAAGAGCCGGCGTCGAGAGGAACCCAGGACCCGCGAAGAAGAAGTACCCATGTGCCACATGCGACAGAGATGTCAATTGGTATGGAACCAGCGTCCAATGTTTTGGATGCGAAAGGTGGGTGCACTTCTCTTGTTCGGGTCTCAGTTCTGTGAGGCACCACGATTCTTCCTTTCGTTGTATTGTGTGCTCCGCCTCCAGTAACTCCATTTCCTCATCTACCAACCGCCCCCTATCTATTGTACATATCAATCTCAATGGAATTGGCGCCAAGCTTTCTGAGTTATCTCTCTTTGCGCGTAATCATCACCCGGATGTTATTATGATTCAGGAAACCAAACTCTTTCCCTCTGCTACCTCTCGACGTCCAACCATCCCGGGCTATACTGCTTTTCATAGTCCTAGGTCATCTCAGGGAGGCGGAGTCTCTACTTTTGTTCTGTCGTCTCTTCCTCTCACATCATTCCAAACACTCCAGTGGATGGCACTCTCGAGTACATCCCCATCCATCTACCTCTAAAAACACCACTTTCTCTTTTCAACATATACATTCCTCCTCCTACATCCTGTCCACCAACCTAAAACCCTATCCCTCTACCCAAGCAGCTGTATGACTACTCTCTATCTCCCTCAATTGTCTTTGCGGGTGACTTCAATGCTCACACGTTCTGCTCATCGCTTGACTCTGATGCTAGAGGAAATGACGTCGAAGAATGGGCGGAGGAGTGCGATCTGGTTATCCTTAACGATGACCAGCCCACTCGTCTCCCTGCCTACGGCCGATCTTCCAGCCCAGACATCTCCCTTGTCTCTTCTAATCTCTCTAATGCCTGCTCTTGGTCTACATCCACAACTCTTTCCAGTGATCACATACCGGTCTTTGTCAATATCGATCTCTCTAACTCTCTTGCTCCCTATACAGGTGTTCGTCATCGTTCTTATCTCAATTTAGGCCTTGCAGACTGGAGCCTGTTCAGGGAGGTTGCACTCCGCCAAGCGGCCGAATATCCGTGGAATGGCAATGTACACCAGAAGGAGCGCCACTTCTCTGATGCCATCCGGAAGGCGATGAAAGCTGCGATCCCTGAAGGTCGTGTCAAGACCTTCTTTCCCAATGTCACCAGGGAGACACTGCAGAAGATAAGGACAAGGGACGCAAAGAGAGCTGCTGATCATCTTGACCCAGACATTGCCGAGCTGGATAATGAGATCAGGATGGACCTTGATAGGCACAAGAAAGAATCTTGGGAAAAGTTCACTGAGAAGATGAACTTCAGGAGTGATGCTGCAGCAACGTGGAAGGCTTTGAAAAGGATCTCCGGAAAGTTCACCTCCGCCAACAATTCCACGATTGAATTCGACGGCGGAGTCTTTAAGTCAGGAAAGAGGCCGCAAATGCTCTTGGGAAGCATTTTTTCATAACTAAAACAAAAAGAGAGAAGCAGAATAGAATAACTGTTCGGGAACTCTGTAAATTGCCACTTATGGCTGAAGATGATGCAGTCACGCCCGCTCAGGTCGAGAAGGTTATCAAGGAAATGAGTAACTCGAAGGCAGTAGGGCCAGATGGCTTGAGCCCAGCAGTTCTAAAGAGACTGCCAAGTGAACTACTACCCCTGCTCGCTGACGTCATTAATACATCGTTTCGGACCTGTACATTACCTCAAGATTGGAAAGTAGCACGCGTCATCCCATTGCCTAAGCCGGGTAAATCACCATCCACGGCAAAAGGTTACAGGCCAATCAGTCTTCTCTCACCTATTGCCAAAGTTGCGGAAAAATTGGCTGTGGAGGAGCTCTCCGAACACAATAGCAAACAAAAGCATCAACATGGTTTCCGTAAGCTACATTCCACCACTACGGCCCTACTGGAAATTGTGAGCTATGTTTTGGACGGCTTCAATGCCATGAAACCTCAGCGAACCGTAGGTGTAGCCCTCGATCTAACGAAGGCTTTTGACACTGTAAACTTGGGCATTTTGTCGGAGAGCCTGTTAAGGTCTACCATTCCGCCCTGGCAGAAGCGGTGGATAACCGCATTCACCAAAGGACGTCGGGCAAATGTGCTATTTCAAGGGCACGTCTCCAATAGCATCCCAATCGCCGCCGGCGTACCTCAAGGAGGAGTTTTATCGCCTGCTCTTTTTAGTCTGTATATTGAAGATCTACCCGTTCCATCCCAAGACATCAAGGTCGTTGCATATGCGGATGATATTACTATACTATGTCGGGATCGCGACATAAATGTAGCTGCCAGTAAGATCAATGACTACTTGATCGAGTTGAAATGTTTTCTCGATAGCAAGATGCTTACGGTCTCTGCCGCTAAATCATCCGTCACAGTCTTTTCCACTGTTTCTGCGGAGCACAGTGCTCATCCCATGGTGAAATGGGACGAAACTCGCCTGCCGGCCGCCCGATTCCCTAAGCTGCTCGGACTCGTGTTGGACCCTTCGCTGAGGTTTCATAAGAACACTGAGCAGAAGCAAGCTGCAGTGAAAACAAGACTTAACGTCCTACGTGCTCTCGGCGGAACGTCCTGGGGATGCAGTAAAGAAACGATCCTGACCACGTACAAGGCCATCGTACAGCCCGCCCTGGAGTATGCTGCACCAGTCTGGCAGCATATCGTGTCGGACACATCCTGGTCCAAGCTGCAGCGCATCCAAATGGAGCATTGCGAATCGCAACAGGCTGTTCTAAAGCTCTCCAATAGAGCACCTACATGCCGAAGCTCGCATCCTGCCAGTTAAGGACCACTGCCAACTCCACGCACAACAGCTGTACATAAACATTCTGAAGCAGCCAAATCATCCGTCGCGAAGAGTATTAGACCCCGTGAGAGAGAGGTATAAGAAAGCCGTTTGCTGATGCTCCCACGAAAATCAATATACAGAGATGGACTAACGCACAACAAGAACGCCTCCGTCTCTTACGTGCTGAGCATACCCAATTCGTCAAGGATCACTTGTGCAAGACCGCCGTAAACTCCATTCTCGGAGTCGTGCCGCCTGAGGTCAGCGAAACCGAGATGGAACTCGGTAGGCGTGCCAGGTGCACCCTTGCCTCATTGCGCTGCGGGCACTCCCCCATGCTTATGTCTTATTTACATAAGATCGATAGCAGCAGACCTGACGAGTGCCCGGATTGTGGTAATAAAGGGCATACTACTGCGCACCTTTTCAACTGCCCGATGAGACCGACATCGTTAACAACAGTAGATCTGTGGACGAATCCGACGCTTGTGGCTCAGTTCCTCAGTCTATGACAGGACCCTTTCTGTGGCTGCAGAAGAAGAAGAAGAACAGATTTTCGAACTTGATATCGGCTCGATGAATGTATGAATTCCAACAAGTCGTCGTTCTTCAGTCCAATACTGGACTGTCTCGTTATCCTGGCTTTCTCTCATGCAACGCTTGCGAATGAAGAGAAATGCAGGCCTGAGACAACTCGTCCACCACTTTTCACCCTCAAAATCTAGGCATCTTTGAAGAGCCATAACTCTGTTCAAAGGGGTTTTGGACGATTTCAGAGATACCACTGTGATCAGCGTGTGACTCTCTCCAAGATCAGCATGAAATCCAAAAATTAATTTTTTGGATGTCCGGCGCCTTTAAGCCGTACTAACCATTCCAAATGGAATGCATTTTCCTAGAAATAATTTTGGACTTAGAGTCCGAATATGTCCTTTGCAGCTGTCTGGAATCATTTTGGGAAAGGTTATAAGCGTTTTTCAAAGAATCGTGGCAAGGTGATGACAATTTTTGGGGTGTTTTGAAAAAAGTGCTGATTGCACTCGATACTTTTACGTAGGGGTAGTCTATTGTGTTGAACACGAAATCCGCTTGTCGAAATTCTGAGGTTTACTGTGGGTTACGATAGGTGCCATGCCATATAGGGGGCGAAACCTACCTTAATAATTCGAAAATCGACAAATGAGCGTAAAATTCGTAATCAGCACCCAGAATAACTCCCGTATAGAAGTTTTGAGGCAATTTAAAAAATCGATAATCTGGTTGCAGATTCGTCTTCAACATTCCAAATAGCTTCCAGAGAAAAAATTGAGCCATATCTATGGGAGCGGAGCGTACTGGAAATTGTCAAAAGACGCGTTTTGCCTTCAGATTTTCTCCCGATGGAAAGCTTCGAACAAACAAAGTCGCAAATTCCGGAAAATCGACAAATGAACCTCAGATTTGCGATCAATGCAGCAAATAGCACCCATGGAGAAGTTTTAGGTCAAATCTGAAACATTTTTCCTGAACGCTCTCAGAATCCCCTATTTGGTAGAAGTAAACGCTCAGACGACAATCCGCACAAGTCTAAAACGCTATCACTCTATGCTACGTTCCAATAATGTTCTTTCACCCAAACTCCGTACATGGGGATATAGTGTGCCCTGAACACTATTATGAGGTCGGTTTCCAGATTTTCGAAAGAATTCTGGGCGGTTTTGAAGGTGTTGGGGTTCGAAAATCAAGGGGAAAACGTCTATAACTATTTTCAGAGTGATTCTAGGCAGCTGCGAAGGGAATAGTCAAACTTTACGTCCAAAATTCGTTCTAGAAAAATTAATTTTTATCTTGATTCGTGTGTGTGGCTAATAGTAGTTTTCTTTTTCTGTGCTTGGCAAACTACTTCTGTGCTACGCTTTGATATGGCGCCCAGTCAAGCAGATACGGCGGCTGTTCAAACTCGATTAAAAGTGGAAAACGGCATGTGTTGAACGAGCAGATTTTTTTCTCCAAGACCTTTCATTTCTGAGCATAAAAATCGGAAAGCTCAAGTTGTCCGAAACTCCTGTGGAGCAGAAAAATATGTTCATCAAGATTCACTCACTTCGTCGCATAACGCGCTTGTCGCTATGAAACAATTGCGAAAACTAAACTTCACGAATTTATTCCCCAACCTAATAGTTTCCCATCGCCTTTTCCACTCAATTTTCTGTCCCTTCCTATTATTTTGTAAGTAATCAAATCTTGTAAGCTCTCGTTGCAGCTATACCATGAATATTCTCTAAACTAATGCTTCTAAGTTTTATTCGCTTGTGATTTACAGTGCCTGAAGAGAATGATCATGATAGGACGTTGAACGAAGAAAGCGCTGGAGTTGGGTCGCAAGGGCGAGCTGGAGAAGGCTGTTCAACTCCTCACTCTATAGCTGATCACACGTTTGCACCTCTGCGGACTATCGATGTTTCTGCTGTTCAAGCCCCGGAGAGCTCTCGGATCCAAGTAAGTTTCCATGATTAGGAATGAAGAAGGTTGACAAGTCTAGCCGAAGTGTGCAGAGGTGCTTCACTGGGCGTTAGTGTTCATAAACCGCGCCCATTTGTCTTCAACTCATCTCCTTCGTGAATAGAATGAGACATATGGGCGATATTAGGTCTTAAGACGGCTGCCAACCGAAGGTTGCATCTTATTGACCGAGTGGCAGATCTAATAAGGGATGACTCTGAGCATTAAGTGGAGTTTCTTAAAACGGTCGGCGGAGGGTTGTGGGGGAGACAAAAAGAAACAATTTAAGATTTTAAAATCTCACTCAGTCTTCTCGGGTAGATCACTCTTCAACGCCAGCACGGCACATGCGTGACGCGCGAGCGTGGCGTCAGAGCATGGATAGTTTCTGCGAGCGTTACGTGCCTGCGGAGACTATGAATGCTTTAGCGGCGACGCCACGGCGGAGCGGGTTAAAGAACCTCATTTTTTACAAACGAGCAAAGTCTGTACACGCGTTAACCATCGCGATAGTAGAGGTTTGTAATGGAATAAATTATAATGAAATTAATTGATGATGGGTTAATAGCCAAAATAATGAAAAAGTCATGACGGCCGTCGTCGCCATGTCGGAGAGGGCGCCACGCGCGTTCCGCGCGGACGTGGCGTCAGGCGATTCATACTCCAACGCCACGCCCGTGTGTCACGCGCTTTCCGAGCTGGCGTTGATTATGAATAACGCCTAAGCGTCTCACATCATGGCGCGTGACTCCAATGGCTGTATTCATGAAAACTGGGAGCCTCCCGGGAAGGTCCAAAGTCCATTCGCTATTGGGCCAGTTTCCGATGTCACACTTTCCTGGGTATCCGATAGGTAGACAGGAGGGCTCTCGGCTAAGTGGCGAGTAGATAGGTGGGTTTCTAGCCACCTGGCGGGTAGACGGAGAGAATCGCGGCTACCTGCGACGTCGAGCCTGCGTTTCAGAACGTGATCAATATGTTACTTACGGGCAGCGCGCCCTCTGCCCGTCCACCCGCGTAATCGAGGCCGGGCATGCTGTGCCCGCCGGAATGCATTGATAGCGGAGGTGAGACACAGCAGCCTTCTGCGGGGAGCTACTCATGCCTGTCTCTGCTCTGAAAGGTGGCGAAGAGGGGACCGCTACTGGTGAAATCTCGACAAGGGAGGCACAAAACTGGTGGCCATACGCCTGGCACGGGAGGGTTACGCCCCCTTCCTGCGCTCGCGGTTTCATGAATACGGTCACAGATCGATCTGTTCTGAAACGTCGTATAATATAATAACAATGCATGGTTCGATACGGGGTGCGATGCACGGTCTGAGTTCTAGAGGTCTTAGGATGGGTCTGACAGTGGGGAGGACCGTTTTGTGAAAAAAGGCTCAGGTACATGGGAACTTCAAAAAATCTCTAGAATGTGGAATGAGTTGCAGTTCTGCACCGATCCTAGTTGTAGTTGATGGGCTGCAGAGGTCTTCCAGTCATCGTTGGGCTTTCTTTCTCAGGCCTCAGTGCTACAAGATTGCGCCGGGCAGCTACTTAGCAGTGAGGGGTAGTCCGTGCCGCCGACTCGCGTGCCGCGCCATCGTTCGATAAGGACAAGATCCACGGGTGAAGTCACGAGTGAATATGCTGCGTACGGTCAGCACTGGGGCAGCTGCTCACGTACAGCGCGGTGAATGTGAGTGTCTATCGCCCAACCCGAGATCTTGAAAAGTTAATCTCAAAATGGTGGGAGAACTCTGGAAGTCGAACTACCCCCTCCATTCAACATCCTTCCGTATGAGTGGTTTTCGAAGATGAAACAATTGTTAGGTTCTTTTTCAATTTTTGGGACGGCAACTGTCGGTTACGGTAGAAGAATGGCGTGTACTCTTAGTAACCTATCGTAGTCGTCCGAAAAGTCGAAAACAATTTTCGAATTTCTAAAAGTTTAGCTTCCTGGCAAAAGTAATGATTTGGCAGTGTTATAATTTCAAGAAATCAAAAATTTGAATTTTTTTTTCAAAAACGTCCTGCAATATCTTTAAAAATGATTTGGCGCAAAATAACCACAAGTAATGAAAAAACTGGGAAATGTAGTGAAATGATTAACATCGGATTTGGCGGTCAGTCGTAGGCCAACATTTTATACGTAGTGAGAGACGAGGTATAGGATTTTAAAAGCTTCTCCGTTAAACTTATCAAAGCTAAATCAAGCGCGCATCGGATTTTAGCGTTACGTTTACATAGCTTGACCCACCCTGATTTCCGTATTACAGCTTCAATGAAATGTTTTAAGGTTTCCGTTGCGCGCTTGATTTAGCTTTGATAAGTTTAACGGCGAAGCTTGTAAAATCCTATACCTCGTCTCTCACTACTTATAAAAAGTTGGCCTACGGCTGACCGCCAAATCCGATGTTAATCACTTCACTACATTTCCCAGTTTTTTCATTACTTATGGTTATTTTGCGCCAAATCATTTTTAAAGATATTTCCAGACGTTTTTTAAATTTTTTTTTAACTTTTTGATTTCTTGAAATTATAACATTGCCAAATCATTACTTTTGCCAGGAAGCTAAACTTTTAGAAATTTCATATATTTTCCCCAAAGGTTCCCTTTTTGACCTGATTTTTTTTATCGAATCCCATTTTGGAGAGGCGAAACCTCTTATGACAGCTTTCGCCTTCCGTAAATAATGAAATCGGTAGCAACCATAAAAAACGACTCTCACTTTCCTACTGAGACCCCGCACCCTTTCTACGGCGTCCGGCGCACTCCCACATGGGTCGCGCACACTTTTTACGGCGTCCTGCGCACTCCCACTGGGATCCCGAACATTTTATACTGCGTCCTGCGCACTCTCACTGGGATCCCGAACATTTTATACGGCGTCCTGCGCATTCCCACTATGGTCATACACACTTTCTACGGCGTCCTGCGCATTCTCACTGGAACCCGTACACCTTCTACGGCGTCCTGCACATTCCCACTGAAGCCCGCACACCTTCTACGGCGTCCTGCACACTTTCTACGGCGTCCGGCGCAGTCTCACATGGGTCGCGCACATTTTTTTACGGCGTCCGGCGCACACCCACTGGGGTCCCATACATTTTTTACGGCGTCCTGCGCACTCCCACTGGGATCTCGTACGTTTTTTACGGCGTCCTGCGCACTCCCACTGGGATCCCGTACATTTTATACGGCGTCCTGCGCATTCCCACTATGGTCATACACACTTTCTACGGCGTCCTGCGCATTCTCATTGTAACCCGTACACCTTCTACGGCGTCCTGCACATTCCCACTGAAGCCCGCACACCTTCTACGGCGTCCTGCACACTCCCACTGGGGTCCCGCACACTTTCTACGGCGTCCGGCGCAGTCCCACATGGGTCGCGCACATTTTTTTACGGCGTCCGGCGCACACCCACTTCGGTCCCGCACACTTTATGCGGCGCCCTGCGCACTCCCACTGGGGTCCCATACATTTTTTTCGGCGTCCTGCGCACTCCCACTGGGATCTCGTACGTTTTTTACGGCGTCCTGCGCACTCCCACTGGGATCCCGTACATTTTATACGGCGTCCTGCGCATTCCCACTATGGTCATACACACTTTCTACGGCGTCCTGCGCATTCTCACTGGAACCCGTACACCTTCTACGGCGTCCTGCACATTCCCACTGAAGCCCGCACACCTTCTACGGCGTCCTGCACACTCCCACTGGGGTCCCGCACACTTTCTACGGCGTCCGGCGCACTCCCACATGGGTCGCGCACATTTTTTACGGCGTCCGGCGCACACCCACTTCGGTCCCGCACACTTTATGCGGCGTCCTGCGCACTCCCACTGGGGTCCCGTACATATTTTACGGCCTCCTGCGCATTCCCACTGGGGGATCGCTCACTTTCTACGGCGTCCTGCGCACTCCCACTGGGTTACCGTACACCTTCTACGGCGTCCTGCGCATTGCCACTGGGGGATCGCTCACTTTCTACGGCGTCCTGCGCACTCCCACTTGGGGGCCCGCACACTTCCTACGATGTTCTGCGCACTCCCACTGGGTTACTGCACACCTTCTAGGGCGTCCTGCACACTCCCACTGAGGGCCCGCACACTTTCTACGGCGTCCTGCGCACTCCCATTTGGGGGCCCGCACACTTTCTACGGCGTCCTGCGCACTCCCACTGGGTTACCGTACACCTTCTACGGCGTCCTGCGCATTCCCACTGGGGGATCGCTCACTTTCTACGGCGTCCTGCGCACTCCCACTTGGGAGCCCGCACACTTCCTACGACGTTCTGCGCACTCCCACTGGGTTACTGCACACCTTCTAGGGCGTCCTGCACACTCCCACTGAGGGCCCGCACACTTTCTACGGCGTCCTGCGCACTCCCATTTGGGGGCCCGCACACTTTCTACGGCGTCCTGCGCACTCCTACTGGGTTACCGTACACATTCTACGGCGTTCTGCGCATTCCCATTGGGAGCCCCCACGCTTTCTACGGCGTGCCGCGCACTCCCACTTTGGTCCCGCATACTTTCTACGGCGTCCTGCGCACTCCTCACATCCTCTTTACACCAACCGTCTCAAAGAGAGAACAATCTTGGCCGGAAGCCTATCATCAGCTATGTTGATTTTCATTAGTTCATTTTCGAAGCTCAGTGAACGTCGGGTGGTTTACAATAACATGTTTACATGTTTTTTCCCGTCTTGACCCTCAATTTTAAGGTTCCGCTAAAATTGAGCGTTCAACTCTAAAATTAAATAGGAGCTAGCTGCATCCATATCCAGCCTCCTGGCAAAAAAATTAGCTTTCTAGCTCAATTTTAACTGGTAGCCCAAGATCGTGAACGCCGTCTGAAAAAAAAGGAGATTAACAATTTTCGACCAAAATCATGTGGTTTTCTCCATTTTTCTCGAGTGCCAAGAAACGATTCCAAACCATTTCTTGGTACATACACCAACTCTTTTCGCTCTTTCCAATGGAGAAAAACCGCATCTCCACAGTTACTCTGAACGGTGATTTCGGAATCGCAGAGTTGCGCATGGGCGAGTTAAAGCCAAATCTGGTGCGCGCTTCGCGCGCACCACAATTAGGATTGAGTGTCTCAAGTAGCCCCCTGGACAAAGTTTGGGTTCAGAAAAAAATCGAAATTCCAGTCCCACACACCGTTTTGAGCTTTTAATTTTCTAATGTTGATTTTGGGTAAGGTATCCTCTAAGTTCTCATCACTAGTAGTATGAATATTTTTGCAAGCTTGGGTTAGAGTTAGAGTTTATTACTTTTACTTAGGCAAGTGTGCAATTGCAAACAAAACAATTTATTTTATTTTTCTAGCCTCTGAATACGCAAAAATGGTTTTCCCTGTGCAATTATAGACTCCTGGAAGTGTATCATGAAACCGCGAAGTTGCGTAATCTATAGTTGGTTACATTAGTTGGAACAAAGTTACCGAAAGAAAGCGTGATCTTTGTAAAAGCTTTAAGCGGATCACTTGTTCGGATTCAGTGCCTCAATCAATGTATAGAAGCGGTGAACTATAAAACTGTTCACCGGGAAGCAACTATGAAATTTCCGGCGGCACCGCCATGGGCGCTGCGTGGTAAAGATGGGCGTCAACGTATTTGCTCACACAATAGCCTATGATAATCCTAGCATTATTTATGATGAGGTGGACTCGAACTATTATACTAGTAGTGATACGAATTGTGAACAGTCATGGCGTATCGAGCTGAGCCGCCATGGCGGTACTAAGTGGGCGACTTGTGCGTGCCGCGCGGTGAATAGTTTCACAGTCCACCGTTCGTCTCGCGCGTGCCGCGCTTGCGTTGAGGACTGCAAAAGATGTCCAATGGAAGGGTAGGTACCTTTACGGTAGTCTGTCTTCCTAGTTGCGATGAATCGTTGAGGCAATTCCCGGGATAGCCTACTCCTAGGGGTACCATGTAGCAGGCACGGGTCGCACTGGCACTTTCAGTTCCCTTTTGTCAGCACAGGTCGCGTTGGCGCCAACCTGGTGCACGTGTGCTCTAACATATGTGCACCGAGTTTGCACAAACGCGAACTGCGCCGGCAAGAGAGAACCAAATCTCCCACACATTTCTTATTGACTCTTCGTTCCAAGAAATATCATGACAGGCGTAGCTTGTTAGAAGACTACCTGGGTTAGATTTGTTGCTATTGTGGCTTTTTGTTCACTGTATAAATGTAGAATGCCAAATTTAATTGATGGGAATCTTTACCTCGCCACAATTTAATGTACAGTCGGCACGGATCGCTTTGATACTTTGTGTACTTGATTGTGCGTTGGCGTAAGCTCTGCACATATGTTTTGACATACGTGCACCGGGTTTGCGCGTGCCAACGCCTAGTTGGGATCGCAAAGTATCAATGCGCTCCGCGCTGACTTTATGTGAAGAAGCTTCCGTTAGGGGTCATTTATACTTCCGCCGTAGGACGGCATGGTGAAGTGCAGTCTTAAAATACTGATCACGCGGTTTGGCATGATCTATATTATAGAATTGCACTTCGCCGCGCCACTTGAAGGCGGAAGTGTAAATGACCCCTTGAGTGGAATACTGTTGTTATCGGAGCCGAATTCCGGTCCGCATTTGCCGACAACGGCTGTTGCATCGCGCCACAAGATGATAATCGTGTCGCATGATGGAACAGCTGTGGGTTCACTATTACGGACCAGTTTGGCTCCGTGAACGACACTACCTGAGTGACGGTGTAACTGTTAACATTGGTGCAAAGGAAACCTTTCACATTTCGGATGGCGTTTCTTGTTAGCTGTGGGAAATTAAGCCAAATTCTTTTGTAAAGAGCGTTCTATTCATGTTCTCTAATGTAGTCCATTTCCAATCATGTCAGGAGTTACACCTTCATTGCAGAAGCAGCCAGTGGGAAAGGAAAATGTGCCAGAGAAGTCTCCAACAGTGGAAAGAGCGAAATCGGCTACACCCAAGGCTGTCGCAGGTGAGAAAAGTTACTGCTATGCGGCGGGATCGTAACATTCAGTCGTGGTGGTTCTGTCAGCGCAAAACAACGCTGACTTGATATCTAATAGATTAACTCAAGAACTCAGGCAGAAAACGGTCACTCAACCGGTCACTTTTTGGGTGCAATTCAGTTCAAATCATAGTGACCGGTTGTGCCCCGACAAGTTTTGGGGGCGGAGCTCGGTTCTCCCCACCCGGTCAGCCTAATCGAGATTCCTTGAAACGCAGTTCCTTATGACTCGGGCAACCTCTAGCCATCGCACATTGAATCCTCAATCAAACCCGCGCCGTATATGGCGCGCAATCTTGCATAGAGTAGCCGCCGGCTGGAGTGATCAAGTAGACTTGCACTCGCTTAAGTCCTTGGATCATGAAAGCGAGGGGTTCCCATGTCGATCGATAGGGCATGAAGGAACATACGCTGGATATCTACCCATAGCTCAATTTTTGTGAGAGGGCCCACACTCTTTCCGGGTGATGGGCCCGACGTAGACTCTAGGTAATCGATAGAGCGCATCCCAGTAGAGGAGGGGGCAGAACCGGGCGCGTTGACACGTCATCACTGGTCTGAGCACCCTCGCACCTCGGCGTCACTGGCCCCCGCTTCTATGCTATTGGTGAGTGACTATGACGTTGCCCAGTTGGGTTCCCATTTCTGCCTGAGAACAAGTGCGCGTTGGTCCACGGACCAGCTTAGGGCTAGAGGGCGGTTTTTTTTTTGCGAAAATCCATGGTTTAGCGAGGTGTTTTACCGAAAAGTTGAAAAGTGTTCCTAGATTCATGACCAAGTGTGTGAGGGAGATTGGTAGAGAAACGTGAGAGCATGTCAATATCCAAATTTGAGCTCATGGAATTGATTGCTAGCAGATACGTTTTTGGCCAAATGTGCCATGGCCCCACGTTGGTTCGAGAGTCAACGAACCAAGGGGATTTCTGATTCTTACTGTGCATCTAGAATATCCGCTTTACCGAGATTTGTGTGATCAGAAGCGCATGGAACTCTGTGCAATCGGTTAGCTATGGCGCGGTTGTGAAAAATCGTCGAAATGAGATAAGTTCAAGACCACTTTCCCAGACGGCATCCGCAAACAGTGACTTCCGGAATCAATAAGATTACGTGGAACTGGTCCAAGAAACGATTTCTGAAGCAATGATACCAAGGGGAGCGCTCAAGTTGAAAATCTGACTTTGTGGAAAGGATCCACTTCTGGAACCTTTCAACTGATTTGACTCAGATAGGGAAGAAAGCCCCGAGTTGGTGCGAAAGCTTTGGTGCTTGTAAAGTTGGGCGCGCACCAGTTCTTCGGCAATGGAGTGATTAACAGAGAGGCCGACCCGTTCATACATCTTTCTCAATGGGTTCTTTTTGGCTGGAAAATTGTCTCCTTCTGAGGTGTTTTTGCTCCGGATTACCTGGGAAAACGTATCTTACTCTGCAACGACTTACAAGGAAAGGATCATTACATGCCGTGGCCATTCTAAATGAAATATGCGTTACTATGATCAATTTTCGACGTATAATTCGAATTTTTGCATTGCAGCAGCAAAACTTTTGCCTGAACTGAGCTATTTGCGTTTTTTAGCGCTTCACTCGTAGGCGCATCATTACGTGCAATCCGTGAGTCTTCGTCGCCTTCTGAGAGACACCGATAGGATTGCGACACTAGGAATCACCCCGTAGTGTGTTGTGAAGCCAAAATATGTTGCTATGATTCCACCCATGTAGCAGGTATGTGTCAGCTAATTATCCCTGTTTTCGTTTCAGTGGTTACTGCAGACGAGGATGACGCTTTGGAAGGTGTGCTATCACGAATGCGAGCGACACCGAAACGTGGACATACCGCTGTGGATAAAAGAACGGTTGGCGCGTTGAGAAGAATAGATGTGAGCAAGCCTGCGGATAGTTCCCAAGCGTAAGTGTGGCACCCATCATTCGCCTTGTCCTGACACCCTGCTAGGGCTTTCCTGTGATTTTCCGGGAGGTTTTGCGACATTGTATTTTAAGATTTGTAGGTGTGAGGTAGAGAACAATAATCCGCTCTTAAAATCTCCTAAATGCCTCTGGGATCACAAAATGGGCATACTCATAGCTTCGAGAAAAGGTAAAGGTGCCTGTCGGGGAGGATCCAGGACGTTCAATAAAATCGTTTCTGTTTTGAATCGAAACTCCTCACAGGAGGTTATTTAGGCTGCTGAACGCTAATCAGGGGCCCTTTTTTCGCTACTTCGAGGGCTGCTGTTGGCCACGGTGGACATAATCCCATTTACCTGGCTTAACTTGCCCTAATTTTCGTAAATCGACTATTGAACGTCAGAATTATATTCGGCGCTTTGAATGATTCCCAAGGAGAAGTTTTGAACGAATCTGAGACTACGATCCAACTACTGTATACCCAAGGTAACCCACCGTAATCTATCGAAGATCTATGGAAGCATTTGGTATTTGTGTTAACCTGCCCAAAGAACCCCTATTGAGAAGTTCCGAGACAATGATATTTTAGCACTCTGGAATTCTTAAGAAGTCCAGTTCAAAGCTCTGGACTGCTTTTAGCCAAATCCAGAGCGCTACCCTTAACAACCAAAAAACTGCCTTTTGGGCATCCTTCTTTTATTGGTCAAGCTGTGAAAATACTCTTCTATGAAGTAGATTCAGGCATTTAGGACATTTTAAACACGATTAATTAATGTTTTGTTCGACACTTACAACTCATAGAACACAGTTTGGCAAAACCTTTCGGGAAGTTTCATCCCAAGTTAGGGCTTTATTTCCATACGTGACTCTCCTAAATTTTGAGCTGGATAAGAAAAGCTTTTGTTTGTGTTTAGCAAGAAATGGTTGTGGGAGCGAGTTCGAAACCAGATCCTTGAGTTGATCGGTTTGATCGGTTGAAGTGAAAATTCTACCTCTCAAATGATTCCAATATTCGAATCAGGGATGTGCGAAATTTTCTCTCTTCTACCCATTTTTTTTGGCTATTTTTTTCTGTTTTCTGTAAAATTAGGCGAAAATTGGCAGAGAATAGAAACGACTTGCGGCAAATTTTCTCTAGAGACAAGTGGCCGAATTCATGGACGGCAAATCCCTTAGGTGTAGACAAACTCACTCGCAATCTCAACGGTTCCCTACGGTCAACTCTTCTATCTCGCTATGGTGGTTGCCCGTGCCGGGGTGGCCTAGTGGCAGGAGGCGCTGCTGCTCGCTTGACACGGTAGAGTTTGTTCCTCACCCAGGGTCAACCAGATCTACTATCCCTGCGGGGTCCTCAAATTGGTACTAGATTCATGTAAGGAGATGAAGGATGGGACTCGGAAGTCAGCTGAACCCCGCATGCTACTCTTTAGCCCTGAAAAGGATCCAAGCCTCTATGAAATAGACGTCGAATGGGCTACCCCGTAGGGATTGAGGAAGCCGAGCCTTCATCTTTATCTTATTGTGGTTACCCTTCCCCATAGGTTTACCTGTGGTAATACCCTCAGAAGGTATGCGATACAGTATAACGCGAAAACTCCGATTTCATTGTATGTATATCGGCAATAATGAGCTCTAATACTACTTAGAGCCCCCTATTTCTACCCTCACTGGCCTGGCGTTCGAACATGGCTACTTTCTGCACGTGGGCAGAAACTGAGAATACCCCAGTGCCACCGCTTTGGTTGAGAGCAGCAAAATTTTGCCCCAACTGTGCCATTCACGCAAATTATAACTTCGTGTTTCACCTCATTCCAGCGCGGGATGACTTAGGAATTTAAATATGATGAAGTGCAATGGAATGGATGATGGGGCGGCGATGTATGTAGTTGTTGAAACTGTCATCGGGTTACGAGCGAACCCGCAATGATTAAGCGTTAATACATTTATACTCACATGGCGCACCCGCGCGGTACACGCGTTCCTCTAGGGCGTTAAAGTAGTACAGTGTTCAATCTAGCAAATATCTCGAAATTCTCGTTAGAATATGTACACTAGGGAAAGGGAAAGGGAAGTGTGCTCCGACTAAATCTATGTACTCTTTGCACATTATGAGCTTCTGATCAAGTAATCGAGTGTTGTTGTCTCAGGAAAAGGGAGTTTAGAGAGACATTTTGCACGTATAACCTGCCTCTCGCGGAAGTCTACATTTCTTCCTCTGACCGACTGTTGCCCTCTGGATATTGAGCAAAAGAACCATTTGACTTGAAAAAATGTGTAAAAGGTTTGATGCTGTAAAATTGTAAAATACTGTACACTGAACACTATTTATTGATTTTTGCAAAGTTTTCTGTTTTAAGCCCATTTTTAGAATTTTTTTCTGTTTTCTGTCAAACTGAATTTTCTGTTTTCTGTTTCAAAAAAAAATTTCCGCACATCCCGGATTCGAACCACAAACATTCGATTCGGTCTTGAATCTACTTTCTACGAAGTTTACGTACATTTCCTGCGCTGTTCAATCAATATTTCGCGTTTCGATTCTTATACTTTGGTATCCTTCTATTGTTTGACTAAAATGTAGTACTCAAGCAAGATGCTGTAAAGAATTGAACCAGATTGTCTTTTTTAGTTGATATGTGCTCTCTTTTAAGGCGTGCGTCATCAAATGTATTGGCGGACTCTGTGGCTACCACTGAGCAAAACAGAGTGCCCATTGCACAGAATGGAACGTTTACAATTGAAGGCCGTGGAAGCGAGCCCATGGATATTGAAGAGGCCGACGAGAGCTGTGCACTTCGAAACGAAACGTTCACAGTTCAGAATGCAAACAGAACCGACGCTGCTCAAAATAGGGATGGATCGTACACGATGGATCCAAACCACTCAGGTCAACTCGCTACCCTCGTTAACGCTAACGCACCTCAGCAAAATCGCACTTTTGTGATGGAGAAACATGTGACTCGCAGTACTGGAGAGGAGAGAAGGCCTGATGTGGAGCGCGAAGCCGGCACCATTCCGGGCTCAAGCACGACAAGTTTTGTGGAGCCGGCCGTATTTGCTGTCCCGAAAATCCCGAACCGATCAATGAGGACTGCTAAGATCACCGTTGCCGAGAGGGAAGAACGAGCGGTACGTCGCTCAAATTCAGTTTTTCTTTGTCTTTGTTCGAGGAGAGTTCAGGTTTTGCTGCTGTTGCCACAAAAAGGGGAAGATTGCCGCAATAACTGACTGGAACAATATCTGAACTTGGTGGTTGATCTAACAGAATTTCTCTATCCATCTGTAAATTTTTTCTGATAAAACGGCGAAAATTGGTCATCCTGTGAGGGTTTCCGTGCTTCTTGTTTTGAATGAGTACGATCGGCTCAGGTTGAGCTCTTGTGTTTACTAACTTTACACGAGAAGGGCTGCAGGCTCAGTTTGAGAGCCCGTGTCACCTTCTGTATGGTTAGCTTGGAGACCCAAGATCCTAAATAAGCAGCATTCCGTTGTCGGTAGTAGCATTGGGGTTAAACCTGTTTGGATCTGCAGGGCCTGTACGCGACAAGCCATTCGGTCCCACTACGGACCAGCCAGGAAATCCCCTGGACGATCAAATATAAAGTGACTTGCACAGACAGTCGGGGGTAGTAGGTCGACACAATAGGGGCTGCACTCCAGTACAAAGTGATTAGCAGCAACCTTGTTGTAGCTACTCCTAGCTGCTTGTGCTGGAATGCAACCCCTTTGTCTACCCTTGCACGCGTGATATCTGCAGCCTCCTCTCCTAGTGTCTGCTGAACTCTTCCATTGATTTGTCTGAAACGAGTGAGCATTGCAGCATGCTCTTTTACGACGGCGGCGGGTAGATAATGCGGCCAGTCTCACTGAGGGGGTAGATGGCCGTTTGAGGCCGGTCCGAGAAGGTGGCCCTTCGTCACTTTCGGGATGTTAATTTTGGACGCCGATGGGATCGTCCCCATGGCCCATCGCGAGGGAAGCCTCATTGTGGACCGTGGCGAAGATGATGTCCTTGTTGCGAACCGTGGCGAGGTTGACCTCCTTGCTGCTGGCCGTGACAAGGATCATACCCAACGCCGCTAAAGTGGGTGGTATTCCAATTTTTTTCTCCGTTTGCAGAACGGGCTGCCGATAACGAGGGGTTGAACCCCAGCATGCGTTGGTAGCGTATGCTGCCGTTAGCAGCAGCTCCTGCTCACAATCAGGGAATGTATCCGATGTTTGCCCTGGAATACACCCCCTATTGTGCCGACGTACTACCCCCGACTGTCTGAGTGAGATTGTCTTCAGACCCCTGTCAGACCTGATCGATCGACTGAGTCCCACCCGGTCGATACACACCGAAACAGTGACAGACGGGTGCAGAAAATCCACCCAATCAGTCCGTCTGCGACGTTCCGCTTGCGTCCGCAATCCACCCAGTCGATACTGGTGTTCTATGCGCTCACACGGGCAGGGCCAATGCAGCCCAGGTCGGTTTTTCCGCTCCGGTCTCAATCGGACAGCCGCTTTTTCGACCAAGTTTTACGGGGCCTCAGGGGAATGCTCCGAAATTCTGAGTGAACGCGTCCTATACAGTGCGTTTCATTATTATAGGACACCCTCGATTTTGTTAGCACATCATCGGATAAACAGCAATAAGGAAGGTAGCTTTGTTTAGAGAGATTTATGGGATGACTCGGGTCAATTTAGCTTAGCTAAACAAGAAAACCGGCGAGGAAGTTGAGCTGCCTGATCGGTGTTGCATGGCGGATATTCTTGGGAAGGGAAGGCAGCTGATTCATTTCTAGATAATGTGTTCGAGCCAAAATAAGTTCAACTTGGGTGAATGATGTAGACAAACAGGCTACTGGCATGATATCACCAAGGGATAAGGATAGTCTTCTTCTTCTTTCTTCTTCTGCAGCCTCAAAGTGGTTTTTGTCATAGGTTGAGGAACTGGGCGGCCTTCACAGGATTCGTCCAGAGGTCCCTTGTTGTTAAGGAGGTAGGTCTCTTCGGGTACATGAACAAGTGCGCCGTGTCGTGTCCGGGAGCACCACAGTCCGGGCATGCGTCTGGTCGGCTGCTGTCGATCTTGTTGGCGTAAGACATTAGCAGAATAGAGTGACCACAGCGCAGCGAGGCGAGAGCACATCTGGCTCGCCGGCCGAGTTGAGACTCGGTCTCGCAAACCCGAGGCGGCACTGCTCCTAAAATAGGGTTCACAGCCGCCTTCTCCAGATATCCTCGAACAAACTGGGTGTGCTCCTCGCGCAGAAGACGAAGCCTT
This sequence comes from Aplectana chamaeleonis, assembly GCA_029168955.1. Lineage (NCBI taxonomy): Eukaryota > Metazoa > Nematoda > Chromadorea > Rhabditida > Cosmocercidae > Aplectana > Aplectana chamaeleonis. The sequence continues at coordinate 122,246 of JAPDOI010001209.1, forward strand.
TCCATGTTGGAGTCGGCCCGTCTCTGTACATCAACTTTACGAGGAGCATCTGCGAACGGCGTCCTAATCGACCTCTCTATAATGGGCTTCATAATTCTCTTTGCCGGATGATTTGGCTGTCTCAGAACATTAATATACATCTGCTGTGCCTGGAGTTCACAATGCTCCTTAACTGGCAATATGCAGGCCTCCGCGTGAAGATGTTCTATTGGAGAGCTCCTTGCACAACCGGTAGCGATTCTAAGCGCAGCATTCTGTATACGCTGCAGCTTATTCCAGGAGCTGTCTGACACCAGGTGCTGCCACACTGGTGCCGCATATTCCAGAGCCTGCTGAAGTATTGCTCTGTAGGTTCTCAGTATAGTCTCCCGGCTGCTTCCCCATGATGTTCCTCCGAGAGCTCTCAGAATATTAAGCTTTGCCTTGACGACTGTCTGTTTCTGTTCCGCGTTTTTGTGGAACTTCAGTGACGGATCGAGTATAAGACCAAGCAGCTTAGGGAATCTTACTGCTGGCAAACGATTACCATCCCATCTGACATCTGGGTGGGCACTGTGTTCCTTGGTGCTTGTTTTGAGATGTCGTATGCTGCCGAGATGTCGTACGTTCGTGCCGTGGCAGTGTGGAGGAAAGAAGATCGCCTCCGTGCAAACCGACGTCAACCCCTCCGAGAAGAGGGTTTTTGTCATGGGAGATAGTCTTCTGAATGGAACTTAGTGTCGCTTATGTTCATCGAAGCGCTTTGTGAGGCTTGAAGGCGTGAGATAACCCTCGATTTTACTCGAATAGTCCGTATTAAGTGCCACAAAGTGCTGGCACGGTGCATTTTACCATATTTGAGTGAAAGGCTACGGCCAATCTTCGTAGACAAACGAGACAAGGCGAGGGTTCAAGCGATTCAGTCCTGAAAGACGTTCTCGGGCCGACAAGACGTGACTGTATTGAAAGAGCCAGCACGTAATCCTAACCGAAACTCCAAGGAATACTTTAGAGATACACTGAGATGTCGGATTTACGCTGGCCATAGCCAGGTTTAAGCTGTGGAAGTGAACAACCCAGTTGTGCTAGAGGAGTACGACCAAATCAACTTAACAGTCCTTACAAAACTCCCCAAGAAAGACTCAATAACATCTTTATACGATAGCGAGCATGGCGATGGCCATACTTGCTATAAATTTATTGCTTTTCTGTTGGTATGAAAAAAAAGAAACCTGCGGATCAGCTAAAGTGTCCTTTAATTATGAAACAGTCCAAAAAATGAAAAGTAGTGTTCTAAAAAAGGTGAAGAGCTCGTGGACTCTGGAAAGATGACTATAATGATGGGTTTTCATTCTGATCACATTAGTCTTGACAGTAAAGCTCCATCGTTAACGGTGGAACTGTTAGAGTGAAATTTGAGGGTGTCCTATAATTATGAAACGCACTGTATATCGACTGATTACGTGACTATTACTGCAGCCATGGATACGTTCTACTGTCAGCTCGTGCTGATCACGTGCCGATAGGGAAAGTTGGCGCATAGTTCTAGACGACGGGCTCCTTCGTGGGAGTATGTGAGTGAAGTGTTTCACAGCTTACACCCATTTCGTATGTTCGTTTAGTTTTACCTCCGCTGGTATGAGTGGCTCGAACTGTTAGACAGAAGGTGTCTACTCACTAGCAAGTTGGAGTTTCGTTTTCGCCGGTCTCCCGAAATCTCGCTCATGCACTGACCAGGCACTTGAAGACTATCTAAAGGCCATAGCTAACTGAAATTGGGGACTTAGGTCAAATCGTATTTTTTCCCTGCAGATGAGATGAGGTTCTGCGCAAGGCACACCATTTTGTCGTTCTGACTTTTTTGTCACCGCTGTTTGGATGTCCGGCATAAATTCGGAGCCTCTGAGCATCCGCATTTCACTTGAGCATTCAATTTCAAACTGCTCAAACTAGACCGATGGTCATCTGGGGCCGGACATAATGATATAATTTTGTCATTCATGAGCCTTGGTTGATTCAAGAAGGCCAGCTATTAGTGATTCGAGAATACGCCTGCTACTAAGTTTCATAGCTCGCGCTGAGTTGGTGGAGTTTGTGCTGAATCTTACTGCATGCATATTGCGCTCCATCCGGCCACGTCTGGTGAATGAGATCATACAGATGGTTCTAGCTGCCTGGAGCAGTTACATTTTGCATCGCATTGTCAGCATCAGCCACACATGCCTGGGGTTCACTGTCGAAAACTTTGGCCGGGTCTTCCTTATTTATCACGAGTTTCAGAATGCTTCGCAAAAGAAGAATGCCTCTTTACTCGAAATGATGGATGTAGACGTGCCTTCCCCTGGTCGTACGTATTTCGCCGAGCGCCCATCTAAAAAGGTTTTCAAATTTTGTCTGTTGTTCGACCTCAATAGTATCTGTAGAACCACAATATATTTCAGCAGCGGACGCTGTTGCGTACACCTATGAGGACGAAACCGGTTGAAAGTGAAGGTAATTCAATTTCTATGCTAATGTTCCTCACAATCGGCTTTCAGTGATGTACAGTATACTTTGACCGAATCGAATGACTCGAAAAGTCATTCGACTGAAAAAGTCGACTTCGAGTTATTCGAAAAGTCGAATGTTCGAAAAAGGCGAATTCCCGAATTATTCGAGAAGTCGAATATTCGAAATGTTCAAAATCTCGAGTTATTCGAAAACTCGAATATTCGAAAACTTCAAAATTCCGAATTATTCGCAAAGTCGAATATTCGAAAAGTTCAAAATCCCGAATCATTCGAAAAACCGAATATTCGAAAAGTTTAAAACCCGAATTATTCGAAAAATCGAATATTCGAAAATCTATGAAAACATTCGAATGAATTCGATAGTCGAATTTACCGCATAAATTTTTTTCAAGAACATTCCATGGACCCAAGAGCAGTTCGCGCGCCAAGGATGCACACTGTCGCAAATCGTAGGTGTTTTTTTGAAATCAAGGCAGAGCGAAATTATCAATGATGACTCACTCATGTGGCAAGCGACTAAGGAATCTTTCAGTCCTTACCGTAAGGCCTAGTGCATACTTGCGTCGCAACGACGGTGCTGCGGTGTAGGGACTGATACATACCGCCGCGCCCAGCGCAGCACTCAATCGCGCCTACTCAGAAAAATCAAAACAAGTTACTTGTAATATAAATGTAACTTACTTGAATGTCTCAAGTAGCTTACATTTATATTACATGTAACATACATTTATATTACATGTAACTTAAATTTAAATTACATGTAAGTTACACTTATGTTACATGTAACTTGCATTTGAATTTTCACTATGGGTGGACATGACGTAATGCAGACGACACGCGACGCAAAGTGCGCGCCCCAGACCACACACTACGCAAAAAAAATTCTGTGCAGGGCCTTCCCTGCTGGTGTTTGGGTCAAGTACCTCAAACTTGGGTAATTGAACCAACAGCAACGCCAGTCGTAAGCCTTACCCCGCCAGTGCGTCGTAAATCAATTTTGGAAATATCTTTTGCCCGATTTAAGTTACTTGCGACTTATACTGTGCCATTTGAGTTACATGTGACATATCGGAGGCGCACCGGACGCAGTATACTCTCAGAAACCGAAAACAAGTTACTTTTAACACATCTAAGCTGATGTAAGTTACTTGCGACTCAGCTCAAGTCATTTTAGTTACATGTAACATATCCGAACCGTACCACACGCAGTATCCCGCCGATATGTTACATGTAACTTAAATGACCTGAGATAGGTCGCAAGTAATTTACATCGGCCCAGATATGTAACAAGTAACTTGTTTTCGGCCTTTATGTTACAAGTAAGTTGTTTTCATTTTCTGAGTAGCACTGACAGTCGTCGCGCGCGACGAATCTAGTGGAGCTGCTATACGCGACGGTGTCGTGGCTGTGTCGCGGACAATCTACACTTTTCACAACGTGCGCGCTGTTTAGCGCCAGCTGGATGGTGTGTCACGTCGTCGTGCACTGCACTACGACATCGCGACGCAAGTGACAGAAATCCGGCCTGGGAGGCACTAATATGTTCATTTCAGATATTTTTATGTAACGACCATCTTCTACTCGAAGGTTTTCATTTTCCTAAATACTATACTACTATTGGATTTCTTCATGATTTCGATCATTTCAAAATTTCTTTTTTTCATGATTTTTTATGCAATGCACTATTCCTTCTCAAATGATGTTCGCATTGATATTCATAGAGAGACGCTCCATTTGGAGAATGAAAATCACGAAAATGGAAAAAATGGCATTGAATTTCACAAAAACTGGCGCTATTCCACTTTTTAAATTCGGTTGAAACTTTTCGCTCGGGACTGCTGCCAGGGTTAATTTGGGCGGTCAACCCAAATATGAGATTTCTTGGACGATTTTTAAAAGGTTGGGGAAGGCCACGCCGAAACGAATAACTTCATCGGTAGGTAAATGTTCTGGATTTATGGTGATGCAACATTGCACAGAATGAGTCTTTTTGCGTGTTGATCACTATGTAAGTCACCATCGGCTCGAGATTTTTCATGGATGGCAAATTTTTTCGGTGTATAAAACGCCACTCAGCCACCTTACATGACTATCTCATATTGAAAGAAGTATCTTATAAGTGATCAGTGCCTTGGAACTCTGCATAGATAGAATTTTAAAAGGGTTAGGCTCCGCGGAAAAGGTCAAAGATTCGGTATTCATAAAAATGTTGTGAAATTCCTTTTGATGGATTTGGCGGTCGACAAATTTTTTCAAATGTGGTGAAATTGTACCGCTCCAGTCGCGAAGCGGCTGGAGAGGTTTGGTTTTGCCTAGGCCTTGTGATCACTTACAATTTTATAAAGTAGTTTATAAAACCATTCAAACAAATTTCTTGCAGATTCCCTTCCGGGTATACGTGAATGGGGCGAAAACACACCAACTGTCAAAATTTGGGCCAAATCGGTTCACAAATAACAAAGTTGTGAGCCCTAAAGCTTAAGAAAAATTCATGGTGTGTGCCGTGGGCCGTAGGCCGTCACGCTTTCCATTCACTGCTAATGGAACTCCTCAGAAGTTTCAACCCTAGTTACATGTTTTCCTCAGTAACATACATACATTGAAGGGCACGCAAACAGCCGGCAAAGAGCAAGGGTTAAAAAAGGGCCTTCTCGTCTTTTTCTGCAGTTTTCCCTGACGCTGCTGTCACAGCAAGCTCTTGACCTATCATAATCTGTAAGAAACTGAACATCAACAATTTATCGTGTACATTGCCTTTAAGTAAGTTAGTTGTGCCCTTCAATGTATGTTACTAAGAAAAACATGTAACTAGGGTTGAAACTTCTGAGTCAGGAGTAGCCACTGCCAATGATAGCAGGCGATCAATTGGGCAGGCAGGTAAGTTGGTAGGAGGTATGTAGGCTGGTCAGTAATCGATTTCTAGGTCAATCGGGATTCAGATGACGTCATAGGGACGTCGTGAAAGAAGCCTCGGGCTTCTGATGACGTCATCGAGAAAAAGCTTCGGGCTTCTGATGACGTCATCGGGACGTCCTGAAAAGTGCTTCGAGCTTCAAATGACGTCTTCAAGACGTTGTGGAAAGTGCAGAGCGGTTCATGTAATATGTGCGTGTTGCCGCGAAATGAGAGTTGCGCTTCATTTGTTGTGTGCTTCACAAGTTGATTGCACAAGTTGATAATAAGCCATCGGCACACAATTCTCACGGAAGTGTAGCAAAATTTTTGCCAGAGTTTTCCATGTTTAGGCCCAGATATCGTGATATCTTTATAACCGGTGAGGCTGTTTCCTAATCCCTAGTCTGTTCAGCTTCAGCCGCTCACCTCCAGAGAAAGACGGTGTGAGAATGAAAACACACCGCTCTCAATTTCTTCTATACCCTACTCTTGATCAATTGGTTGTCATGAATTTTCTTTACGGTGAGAATTTTGTGCCGATAGCAACTTATAATCGTCTGTTGATTGCTTACTGATTATCGTATCAGTCCAAAAAGGTTGATAAGTGTTGCATATTTTGAGGGATATTACTGCTTAATATTCGGAAAAAGTGAACAATTCTATCCAAAAGGGTCTTCCAAGCGAAAGAGGTTTGGTGCGCGCCAGAAACGTTCCAACAAAGAGGGAACAATAGAAAAGTGAAGTGAGGAGAGTGTACAAATAGTGAACAATATTTTCTCCAAGCAATATTCTTTGTCGACTCTTCTATACAGCAAAAACAAACCGTTGTGATATTTTACGAGGAAGAACTTAATGGTTTTCAACAAAAAGGACTTTTATTCGTTCACGGATTATATGGGAATACTCTTGCTTGATAATGTATTTCAATTGTTTCATTTTCCCAAGAGCTGGAGCTAACCGTCTGCTCTGGCCAATTTTGGCATCATCTCTTTAAATGAATTAAAACTATCAGATACAAATTCATGCATATTTTTACCGGTTCTCGCATGATCGGAATTATTTTTGGAATTACAAAGTACTTCCGAGTAGAATACCGCAACGGTCTGTTTTCGCTGTATAGAAGAGTCGACCGAGAATATCGCTTGGAGAAAATATTGTTCACTTTTTGTACACTCTTCTCACTACACTTTCCTATTGTTCCCTTTTTGTTGGAACGTTTCTGGCGCGCACCAAACCTCTTTCGCTTGGAAGACCCCTTTTGGATAGAATCGTAAATTAGATTTGGCGATCAAAGAAATCATTGAAATATTGTGAAGTCCTTTAAATGAATACAGTGATCAACGGTTTCTCGAAATGTTGTGAAAATGTTGAGGATAGAATTTGCGGTGAACAAAGTCATGAATCGTTGTGAAAATTCTCTCATTGGATTTAGCGATTATCGAAATCTTTTAAATAATGTGAAATTGTAGAAAAAAAGATTTGGCAAGCGCAATATAAATATTCAAAGTCAAATCACGCGCCAGAAGGATTGAGACGTCTTCTGCTCAGTCAGGTCCAACACGGACCCGAAGCCGCCGGAGCTGACAAGAGCCGCTCCGAAGGCTTCGGCGACCGCGTTGGACTTGACGCCCACGTTAGGGGTCACATTTTTAGTTTGGATGGGGGTCTATCGGGATGAAAAATTGCTAACATACCTAACTTTGTAGGGCGGTTTCAATGGTATACTTCTCATTTTCCTAACTTCAGTGTGAGTGGGTGGACTCTCTGTGCGGGTTGCGCGCGGTAAGGAATCAAAGCCAAATCTAAGTGCGCGCTTCGCGCGCGCCACGATTTCAGTCGAATCTAAAATTGAGCAAAATCACCTCACACACAGCGTAATCAGTTAAAAAGGGGGCAGGACGAAAACAAAGTCCAGCTCCGTGTTCAGCATCCACAAATGAACCGCTCTTAGATTACAGAACATTAGACCCTATTATTGATTGAAGATCTTTGTCAAGAATATAATGTGTGCATTTGGTAGTGGACGAAATATTGCGTCAACTCCATTTGCAAGGCGACCGGCCGATGACCGTTCACGTCGTTGAGGACTCTGTCGCGGCGACCCCGTGACGAAGTATGCACTAGGCCTAAGCGTTGCACGAGCGGTGGACTATGAAAGTTTTTACCGCGCAGCACGCACGGGACGCGCGAGAAACAACTGAAATCTCCGGCGGCATCGGCAGGGCGGTGGGGGTTAAAGTTGGGCGTTAACTGTGACATACACAGAAATTTCTCGCTTGTACTAGCGTATACGGCACCGTAGGATAGTCTCGCAATTCTTGATGTTAGATTGTACCTGAACTGAGAAGGGAAAATTGATTGATATGGCCGAACCGCCATGGCGGTTCGGGCGGTGCTGCTATGGCGGCGCTAGATGCGCGGCACGGCGCGCGGAGAACTTTAATAGTCCGCCGCGCTTCCAGCGCGTCACGCGCCGAATAGACTCCCGCCGTGGAAATACGCGGCAGCATTTAAAGGAGGGGAATCGATCGTACGGTGCCGCATGATCAACTCTATTCCATTGCATGCTGCAGCGCCTTTCAGAGGCGGGAGTCTATTCGGCCACTAAGACGGCAGCGGCGGTGGGTTTTATTAGTCTAGTTGTGGAACCGACGCCCGAGTTATTGTTTTGTACTCACTTCCTATCGGAATTAAATAATGAGAAGCAGTTATCTACATAATTCGTATATTTTTCAGACATTGACAACCGTCTCGTGAGTAGTTTGTTTGCTTCCCTATTCGACAGTTTGGTTCAATCCAAAAAAAAAAGATAGATAATGCTAGCTGAAGCAATATGGCTTTTCTCTGGAAAATAGTGGCGATGACATTTTTTGTATTACTCCAAAACTCGAATGGAAAAATTCGAAAAATTATTCGACAGTCGAATGAAAAAGTCGACCTTTTATTCGAAAAGTCGAATATTCGAAAAGTTCAAAATCCCGGAATTATTCGAAAAGTCGAATATTCGAAAAGTTCAAAATCCCGAATTATTCGAAAAGTCGAATATTCGAAAAGTTCAAAATCCCGAATTATTCGAAAATTCGAATATTCGAAAAGTTCAAATCCGAATTATTCGAAAAGCCGAATAGTCGAAAGTTCAAAATCACGATTTATTCGAAAAATCGAATATTCGAATTGTTGAAAATCCCGAATTATTCGAAAAGTCGAATATTCGAAAAAAAATCTGAAAATGTAAAAGTATAATGTACAGTTCACCTCCGCACTGCCGTTCAGTCCGCAAAGTGCGCACTGATTGCGAAATCTTGCTGCGGCGCGGTTGCGAACATCCTCAGACAAGGATGTGGGATCACCCGGGCGCTTTTGGCCTTTGGTGCCCGGGTGATCCCACCGCCCGGGTGATCCCACCGCCCGGGTGATCCCACATCCCTGTCTGAGGATACTCGCAACCGCGCCGCAGCACGATTTCGCAATCAAGCGCACTTTGCGGACTGAACGGCAGTGCGGAAGTGAAGAATACGTAAAGAGGAACTAATAATTTGGCAAATGTTGGAAGACGATTCTATCATGCGAGAAATGAGCTGGCACCGTCCAGTTTTTTTCACAACCGAGTGCACTGGACTGCGGCTTGGAAGCTAACCACCTGTCTTCCTTTCACATGCTAAGTGACTGCATTACTTCAGCAATTTTATAGGATTCGAATAAACGAGTTTGTTAGAAATTCGATATTTGAACTTGCCGTATAGTCAATATTCCGATAGATTTGGAATCTAATCGTTGAATCAAGCTCAACGTCAAATTACAGCGAGGTTACAAGATCGAATGCCTTAAACGAGCCAAGTTATGAGATCGAGAGACAATTTGTGAATTCCGTTGCTGGCAATTTTTTGAAAACGATTTCCCACATAACCAGAAATTTGTTACGTTCGAAATAGTCGGGTATCCAATCCAGTTGAATAGTTGGGGCAGACTATTTCGGATTCTGATGATTGAATGACCAAAGGCAGCAATCATGCTAGTAACCATGATGGAGATAGCAATGTGTATAGACTCGAGAGACTCTTGGCATCACGCCAACTCCTCTGATAGTGCCCGAAATGAGCCAAAATGACCCCACATAACTACGTCGGTCTCACAATTCTCCAACGTGTAGTTCGCCTCCCCTACGAATTGTATGGAAAGAAGAACCAGAGAAAACAACCGATTTCGATAGTAGTATCACTGTTGAATCAGAACCGATGGACTAAACTGCGTTGTCGGCTGCGGTGTAGGAAATCTACTCACTTGTCGATCATTCCTCCATGCTTAGAAATCAACTGAAGGATAGTTGGTCTCTACCGCGGCTTATCTGGGTATGATGGAATCGACTGGTGAATAGACATCCATATCGCAAACGATCAGGCAGTCAATCTCATTGCTTCCCAAATGATGGTTCCATTAATAATTGATTATCAGCTATTCTCAAGAGCTCTTTTTTCCATTAAGATCTGTAGAGTTGGGAATTCGCAGGCTTTCACTCTGTGTAGGTGAAATGGGGAACATCCTTAATCGCTCTCGTTGGCTTCAACGGCGTTGGCGTTGCGGTACGAGCCCTACCCCAGTATTTGCCTTGCTATTTTGACCGTGTGTACGAGTATGTACATGCTGCATCTAACGGTGCCTGCATCTTCCCTACCGTACAATCTCTGTTCCAAAATCAATACCCTTGTGAAAACAGCTCGAACAAATCGTCAAAATAGTGTGAGTCTTCGCTTCAATACATTGGTACTTGGGTGATATCTCCATGGTTTTTCAAAGGTATTTACGAACTCTGGTTTAGGTATAGTTATCAGATTCGTTTTAGATTCGACGCAGATATCAATCGAGTTATCTGATATAAGCCAACAACCTTCAGTCGAATCTGACGTGGCTGATACACTCTCAGATCCGAGATCATCTCATGTTACTCCGGTTCGTGCTCCAGGATTCAGTCGTCGTACACGAGACACTGTGAGTTGTTCGAGCTGTCCGTGTGTGAGCTTCTGTGAAATTATTGTTGCTGTTCAGCCGAAGGCTTCGCTGATTCCCCCTGTTCCGCCGGAGGTGGCTGCTGGCATTCCTAGAACATCAACCAGGGACATTTCGGATCGGCCAACTAGTCAAGGGAGGGAAGAGCCATGGAGGGTCCGTTGGAATAACGTTCTGAAAATACCTTTCCTTCAGAGTGTAATTCTTCCAGAAAAGTGTGGAGCGTTTATCCCGTCCTCGGCTAGTGGATGCTGCTGGTTGTCAGAGAGCAAAGGAAAGAGAGGTATACATCATCTGATTCTCTTACTAGGGACTGATCCCAGCCCAAACTGGATTTGCAAAAAAAATGATCTGATGAGTTTTGTGGGGGAGATGAAGAAACAATTTCAAGTTCGTTGAATTTTTTAATGCATAAGGGTAGATAAAAAAGGCAAAAATCATAATTTTTTTCGGATTTCAGAAACTCGAACACTTCCGGCCCAAACATTGTTCAGGAGGGGAATTTGGGGCGCTGGACACGAATGTAAGGCTCATTTCCTGTTTTTCAGAAAGTTGTGGAAGGTTACTGTAGACAATTGATACGTTTCGTACTGTAACCTACAGTAATCTTCCGAGAAATAGGCCTTTTACTCGTTTTCAGTGCCCCAAATAACCCACCTGGACAAGGTTTGGGCTGAAAATGCAAATTTTTGATATATAAAAATAGTTTTTTTGCAGTTTCTGATCTACCCATATGCATTAAGGAAATTCACTTTATTTTGAATTGTTGTTTTTTACCTCCCCCACAACGAGGTCAGTCCCTAGTCAGATGAAAGCTGCAAATCATCTTGTGCCCTTATGGCAATGGACACCTCAATGGATTTCTCTTATGGTAGAAGAACAGTATTGGATTCGTGATCGGCTCCTCAACGAACCCCCTGAGCGAGGTTTCAGACAATTCTAAGCCATCAACCTGCTGTGGTTTTTGTACTGTCTTGCATCATAGTCTTCTAAAAATCATTGGAACGTGGAATCGGATGATGAATTCTTGATCGGCCCATAATTAGTCGCCCTAGACACGAGGAATGTTGTCCAACAGACAACATTCCAAACGTTCTAAACGAGTGATTCCAGAGAGAAGCGCTATTTGCCAACTGGCGGAAGTCCCTATAACCTCGAAACTATGCCAATTGGTCGTCAGATTTCTGGTTGGGCAAAGGGCTGGTTCATATTCCTATCGCAGCTATCCGTCGCTATCATCTGGGCTAAAAAGGTCACGTACTATGCTTATCTGGGCCAAATTCTGGTCCGCAATTGCGTCTCGACACGCTTTGCGGCCGCACGCTCCCGAGTCAGAAGAGCTCGGCTTTGGCGTCGGAAACCCGACTGACTCGAGCGCGTGCGGCTGCAAAGCGTGTTGAGACGCAATTGCGGACCGGAATTTGGCCCAGATAAGCACAGTATGGCGATCAACAGCAAGCTTAGCATGCCGCATGCGACGAAAATGGGCCAATGGCTACGACCTGCGGTGTCGCTGGACTGTTATGCTTAATCTCGCCGCTCTGGCCGTTTAGCGCCATTTTGGAGCAAAGTGTTTTAGCTCACCTAGCACTGCAAAACAGCTATGGGAAATATGATTCATGATTAAGACCCTGTTTGTACTTTTCGTCGCCGCAATCGAATCGCGCAGATTAGTATATTACAAAAACACGTCAACGATGTGGCAGTCGCGTCGCTGTGCGTTTTGCGCTAGGAAAACTACCATACTTTCCTCCATACTGACGCTGAACGGCGATAAGTACGACACGACAGCACCAGACATGCAACCGTGTAATCCGTAGCAGCTGCCCCTTCTCGTCATGTGCGGTGTGTTGCCCATACGGGTGTCACTGTTTGACACAATGAACGTGACAGGGAGTATGATCGGGACCTAACCCCATTTCGAACTTCTCCGAAGAGTCATTTTCTCTCCTAGATGCTGGCCAAGAAAAGATTTTGCAGGCTCGAAAAATACAGCTCTCGCCGTACGTGGCTACAACTCGCGGCCCGGTCACCCCATTCCAACCTATCCGTGAGTTTGCTATGCTTTTCTGATAGTCCAGGAGGAGAGTGTTTCGCGCTTAAGAAAGTGCATCACATTTGGCTAGATCAAACGAAATCCTGACTATCGTACTGTTCATTAAATGCAATCGTAGTTGATAACATTGGGAGGGAAGCGCTAGTTCACGTCTCTAAATGAGGAGCAACTGTATTCATGGGACGAACTGTGTATGTGCGTCAGCAGCGTTCACTTGCTAACCGTGGGCTTTATCTTGTGCAGGCGAGGGAGGACTTCGCCTAATCGAAACGAGCGATGTTACTAATACCTACTGAAAAACTTCAACCTTTTTACGAGCGTCGACTGAGAAGAATCGTAGCTGAACGCCAAGCGATAGCAACTCCCAGCCTTGTCCCATACTGATAACGAATTGTTGGGAGAAACCTATACATCGAGGGAGATACAACCGTAGGTGGATCAGGCGTCTGGGAAGTCCGTGTAGCGTGGCCAAACCTCAGCAAGTTCCTCAAAACGACTTTCACGTGAAAGTGTGCACGCTTCATTTCGTAGCAAAAGCCACTTTTATCGCGTCCGTGTGCGAGCCTGCGCTGGCCTCTTTCTTCAACGCTTTCTGTCGCTGGCCCTCCTATGGCCCGTTTCGTACTATCTGAAATTTGCGACACAGGTGGCGTGTGCGAAATCATTTGATCGATAGTCTTCGCCCAAGCGTGTCATGTAGCTTCGACTCGCGATGTAATCAAAACTTTTCAAAAAGGCCGTTTCCAACGCATTTCATACCAGTAAATGCGGTTCCGTCGACATTTTCGATGCTTCGTTTGTGGGTGCTGAAGATTACCTAGAACCTAGCTATGGCGAGTTTTCTCAGTTGGGTGAAGGGTAAGGTAATGGTACACACAGGGAATTAATTTTTAGGACGTTCAGAAAATTTGTCTGGATTTTTTTCTTGGGTTTTTTGGGGTTTTGAACGTGGTATCAAGACTCCCGTCATAGTCGGCCGAAAGAGGGACTGGGCCGTCGTGAGCCGTCCCTAGTGGTCGGCTGTATTCCAATCGAGAAAGCAGTGCAACCGCGTTCCTCCATTGCATTTAATTTCGCATTATCTATTCATTGTTCACCACTGCATATTCTAGTTTATGGCGGCCAGCTTAGGCAGGCCACAACGGGGGGGGGGATATTCCACCTCAATCAGCAATCGGGTGCATACGGATCGACCGAGATGGCCACAGTTGGCTCAAGCCAGCCACATCGAGTAGTTTGTCAACCGCAGTGATCAATGCATTACATGCGTATTGACCGGGGCGGCCACGGACGCTCAGGCGTGCTCAATCTGGTCACAACGGGTGGATTTTTGCACCTGATTTGTAGATGCTTATCGACTGGGCTGGCCACGACCGTTCGGCCAACTATGAGAGGGGTACTCGTTTGTCGATTTTCGAAAAGTATTGATAGGTTTGGATGGGAGACAGCATCCACGAACATAGCTTCGAAAACGGCATGGGGAGTGCACTGAATTGTACGAAATTAGTTGAAAACTGTTTTTTACCATTTGTGATTTCCTAGTCAGTTCACAGAAAAAAACTTACATGAACGATACTGCAGTGAATAGTATCCTAGATATTTGCGATTTTTTTAAAGGCTTTTTAAAGGCTTGAGTTTGTGACGACCGATCGTTTTCACAGTTGTGCCGTCTTTATAGACAGGCCAAATCATTCGAAACTTTGGTGTTGGTTATTCGTTTGCGTAACTGGATCTAACTGGTTGAAGGGTGGTGAAAGGTGTTCAAGAGGAAACGATATTGGAAAATATTTTCTCACTAGATCCCTCACGGATGATGACATTGAACGCTGATAGAAGTGGTACCGTCCATCGTGTGCCAGCACCAAGACCACACAGGAATCTTTCAAAGAAAGCGCTTTTCAAAGATGAACCTGAGGTTGGCGTGTTTCATGGGTTTGTGCGATGAAGTGATGCTCACATAATGTGATATACCATTCAGACGTCCATCGCTTCCCTCCGTTCGAATCTCACGAAACGTCAGGAGCATAAGCCAGGAGCCCAAACATCATTGAAAGCCGCCCCGGAACCAGATAACAATGCCTCTTTGGCAGCGGGAGATGTAATGGAAGTGATGGAGCCTGTGCAGAATGACACGAGAGCTTCGGGCGCCATCGTAGACATGGAAAGCGTGTCGACTCCAAGAAGTCCTGGAACTCCTGTGAGTTAAAACTTGAATTTATCTGTGGAGAAGTGAAGACAAGTATTCTCCATGTCGGAGTGAAAATCAAATCAACAGTTGCAGACAGCCGCTGCTCCGGCATCCAGTGCAACTAAAATTATGCTAATCTCCCACGCGATCACTTTGAGCTACGTGCTGCAACAGCGGTTGTCCGCAACTGCGGAAGTTCTATAGAGACACCCTATTTTTTCCAACCAGGCAGGGTTGAGCAGGCCGTTGCGACGAGAGAGCAAAATTTTACGGCCCCCCTGGTGCCCAAAATTTTTACGACCCCCCCCTGGGAGGGAGAAATGGAATTCCATGAAATTCCATGGAGTACTTCCTAGGAATTCCATGAAATGAGATCGATTTGTGAAAGGAGAATCATCCAATTCTCACTTGGATTCTGTGTGCCCGCCCCCCCCCCTACTAGTTTTGCACCAAAAAAAGTACCAAAAAAATTACAAAAAATGCTATTATTTACCCCTAACAGAGACGAAGACGATACACAAAACTACCAAGAAGGACATTTTCAGTTGAGATCAGTTAGTAACTCAATTACGGTAAAAAGGTGCAAAAAAACAAATGTATGCACAAAACGAGAGAAATTAATATTTCAAGACGATGAATGTGAGATAGTTTGGTAAAAAAGAAGAAAAGAGGTTAAGAATAGGAAGATTCAGAAAAAAAAGGGAAATTATTTTTTGAAAACTTTACTTTCCCTCCAAAACGCGCGCGCAACGCGGGCGCGCATTAGAGCACGCTTAGGGAGGCTTAGTACTAAATACTGCTTTTTTTAAAAAGAGGTAAAGCGACGACGCTCACTGGATTTGAGTTGTATTTATTACACTGCACTGTTGTACGATCGGAATCATTTTAAAAAGATGGCCGATTACCGCCTTCCAAATGAAAAAAATAGTTGCGGCAGTGAGCCCCGGGTCGCAACGGGGGATGAGCGCCGGTGGCAACGGGGATCGGCTTTAAGAAGGGATAACTCCGCGAAGGTAGCGAGTTATGCGGACTTCAAACGACCAAATTAAGCATTTCATGTAGATTTCAGATCTTTTTTTTTAGAATTGAAAAATTTTTACTTTAAAGTGATTCTCACCGTTGCGGCGAGTTTTTTGAGCACAGAGAAGTGCGTGAAGACGGTGCATATGCCTGTTTAACTCTGTCTAAAAGTGATGTAGCGTTGAAAGACGCGGAACTAGAGTGAATAGTATTGTTTTTACATAAGCAACTCGTAGAATGTGCTTTTTTTTAAATTTACGGTAAATTTTACGAACCCCCCCCTTTTTTCTCGAAAAAAATCCGAAATCTTTACGACCTCCCGTTGCGACCGGTCGCAAGCCTGCCCAACCTTGCAACCAGGTGACCAGACCTCTCATTTCGCAATGTTGGAGCATAGCTAATGAATTAAAGACTGCTGAAAACCCTTGAAGTCAAGATTTCAGAAAATTTAGTTCATCCAATAAAAGCTATGTATGTTTTTCTAGGTGAAAAACCTCATTCTCAAGCTGTGCAAAGCTGTGGAGCCACCCTTCGTTCTTTTTCATGCGTGGATTTCCTCGCTCTAGTATGGGCTCAAGAACGTCAAGTTGGAATATGGAGACATGCATTTGGCGCGGATCGCGATGATACTTTGCGTTCCTCATTGTGCATTTGCGAAAACTCCATGCGGATATTTTATAACATATAGGCTTTCTCCAATTGTTAAAGCCATCCAGCGACCCCCGTAGGCAGCGCGCGCAGCGTTCAACATGTTAAGATTCTTGAAAATGACTATGATATCGGAGAGAAGCTGTACGTGTACCGAGTTAGCGCCAACGTACAATAAGAAACGCAAAGTATCATTGCGATCCGTGCCGACTGTCTCTGCCACCATGTGGAGTGCCCCTGATGGATTTCGAAGATTTTTAGGTTCAGGTGAAAACGTCACAAGGGGCGCACGTCTTGAAGTGGAAAATATTCTCTCACTCAGACAAAAGGACAGGTTAGGGAAAATAGTTTGCCGGTGCAATCGCTGCAATGATTTTGGGTGAAAGTCGATTTCTCGGTGCTACAGAGGATATGTGGTACGCTACGCAGCGGCTCGCACGGATGCGATGCAACCGCGGGGGAGCTTTGTGTATATACCACGGTATCAAGATCATCAACTAGTTTTGACAAAGGAATTAACAATGTTGCTACATAGTATAAAAGTATTCTCATTTCACCGTGTGCCTCAGTCGGCTCTACGGAGCTGGACCTGGAAGGTGGGCTCGGGTCACTTTCCCGAAGGTCCACTTGAAGTTGAAGGGTATTTTTGCCGTCAAGTTTACCTCCCTATCGCTTGGGGGGGTAGGCGGGTGATTCCCTACTGGGGATACACCGTAGACCGTGGAGGAGGGATCACCTCTCTTGTGGAAACCCTCACGGGGGTTGTTCCCTGTTGTGGGATGTCCCCGAGGTCCCCTCTGCGAAATATGACATCAGCAAAGATGAAATTCAAAGAATGATGGCTTATACCTCATGAAAAAGTAAGTTATTAGGCCGCGAGAGCCTCAGGGACGTGACAAGATGCTCATTACTTATGAGGCATCTTGCAGCTTGCGTTCTGCCGATGGTATCCGAAGAACTTGCAGTCCACCCAATCCCAAGTCAACTGTTCTGCAATCTCTCATGCTGTAAACGTACCGCTCATATATGAAACGAAGGAAATTGCCTGTCTCCTAGCCAGAAGTTGGCAGTAGCCTTTTACCAGAGACCAAATACCGTCGGCACGGATCTTAGTGATGCTTCGCGTCACCCATTGAAGGTTGACGCAAACTTGGTGCACCTATGTAATAGACTATGGCATCGAGTTTGCGCCAACCTTTAATGGGTAACGCAAAGTATCACTAAGCCCCATGCCTACTGTGTAGGACCTATGAGGGTTACCATAGTATGGGTCCCATTGGAGAGGGAACTGCTCCTGCTTATGAAATTGTGTTTTACGATGAAACAATGTGAAATTCTCGTATCTCAGAGGGTCAAACTCACTATTGGTGGAATGTGCGCCAAGAAAAACCTGTTTCTATGGCCTGGGGCTGCACCCTCTATTCTCTGATGGGTGACAGTTGACTTCGCTTCAAACTGGGTGGACAGCCTGGTTTACCAGAAGCTTCAGAAGATGCAACACGTCCACATCCTACCACCGGCACTCATCACAGTTAGGTTGCACATAGAAGCACACAACATAGTTTCGTACTGTTAGGATTTTCCTCTGGGCTAAACTTCACGAAGGTAATGTGAGGAAATCCACGACGAGTGGTTGACAAAATTAGCACCTCTATTTTGCTCAGCTTTTGAGCTGAACAGAGCATTTTCTACCCATGGATCTACTACTACACCTATACCTGGGTGTACTTGGCAACAGACAGAACGGCACAAGTCGCAGTAGCAAATATGCCTTCATTCTTCGATGCGACGTATATGAACACGTATTGGAGCGAAGAATTATCATAAGGCAGAAGAAAGTATGATGGCTCAATAGCTTGCACCACTTGAAAAAAAGGCGTTTTTTTTCTCTAAAAAAAACTCAATTGCATGAATTAAATTTCCCAAAACCTAGCCTTCTAGAGCTTCCTGAGGTTTTGATCTCATTGGTCATATTCTCCCATCGCGAAATCCTGGGCCTTGTCACCTAGGTGCACAAGTGAGGGTGGCTCTTCAGTTTTCCACCGCTTTGTACTCCGTTTCGGAGGTTACTTTACACCCGTAGTGACGGACAAACGCGCACGTTGGGTGGTGGCCATTGTGTATTCCAACACTAAAGAGGTGAGACGAGCAAGGTTTCTGATTGGACTCCACACGAGGCTGGCGACAGTCCACTGGCTGCGTCTCTGGCTGTTCCTATCGCTTCTTTAGGGGTTGAAATACTTAACGGCCACCACCCGTGCTCGTTGCTCGAACGCAATCCAACTGAAACCTGGTGGCCACAGCGCGCTTTTGTTTCCACATGTGTTGCGACAATGCTTGTACGCAATGGCGGCAGTACTGCAAGCCTTGAAATGTGTAGAGTGTAAATGATTAACATTATGTCGCGTCGCTCGTCGTGGAATCTTTCTTTTATTTCAGTTCTCCTAAATATGAACAAGGCCCTTGTTATACCCCAAGACAGACCTGTCGTTTTCGCAGAGCCTTGCGGCGACGATATCACTGAGGGACAGCCGTCGCTGCCGCTCAGGGCTAAGAAACACCCGGCACGATACTTGGATTTGGCTGGCTCGCTGTCACTTGCACCCGTCGCAGCACACTGTACTGCGACGGACAGCCGCGACAGCGACCGATTATCGCGAGGTTTTCAGATTTCAGGCGTAACATCCATCTTCGAGCCGGCGACCGCGACAGGAGTAACAAAGTGTTTCTGCGACAGCACGTTCGTGCTGTGTAGGCCTGGTCCCCATGGGATTCGTGACAGCTTACCAAACCTGTCGCGGTCGCAAACTTTCGGTATAAGAAAGGCCCCAGCGGTCGAGTTGGCGACGCCAATAGATTCATAGGCCGGGTTCATACCTCCGTGACGGCCATACATAATGACATGGCATTGGCGAGTATCAATCATTATCACATCGGGCGGTGATCCGTTTGGCAGGGATCATACATCTCGCGATCAGCGACGGCGACAGTGCATATCAGGCATATCGATTTTCGGTCGATATAGATGGTAAACATTGTGTCGCGTCTCTCGTCGCTGGAAGCATGATCCCGACCTATTGAATACATGCCATGGCGTCCCTTCGCGATGGAAGTATAAACCCGAGCTCACGGCTTATACTAGTACGCTTACGCCATTTGAAACGTCAAGGACAGACCAGAATCGTTGTATTTGAACAGTTGATTATAGGGTGTATTTAGTGAGTGGGAGGGATTCGGCGGAAATCGGCGGATCCGATACGCTTCTTTGGCTCGAGTAGGTCACTTCGGCTTGTTCCTGACACGTCTAACGGCACAAGCATTTTTGCTTGCTGCATGAGACTATTAGAGCCGCTATCTCAATAACCTCTGCGAGCGTGACTGCTGCCTTTAGGGGCGCCGTATAGTCCGGTGGAATGTGTCACGTCGCCACAGAGGCAAATATGAGTGCACACCTTGGATGATGATTCTGCATTAACTGCAGCTGTCGCTGTTCTCAAAAATTTAGAATTTGCCCAGATTTAGACTCCGTGAGAGTATCATTTGTTGGCCCTTAATCGAAGGTGTGCGTAGCGTTTTTTTCGTTCTATTCCATTTTTGGTTTTAGCTATTGCCTGTCAAAACCTGCCTGAACACTTTACCAGAAAACCCTTCAAAAACACCAGGAAGTAAAGTTTCTCGGGCAAGATCACTTCTACAAAATGCAAAATCGGTACAGATCGAAATAAACGCTACTTATCCATGTCGCGCGGCAAACTCCACGGATCACTGAGGCCTGGAAGCTGCCACGACGTCATGCTGGGATCATGATGTATCGTTTACGCTGCCTTTAAGTGTCAATAAGTTTCGTGTTTTCTCATCATTCCGTTTTGCAGGAAAACGTCTATGAAAACGCTCTTTTGAGTGCAGCTCAGCGACTGAGTATAGATGGTAAAGATTTTTTCATGTGCATTTTCTGATTTCATCAAATTTGAAAACTTGCAGATGATTCTCCTTCGAGACTACATCGAGGCGAATGTGCTACTAGCCCGGACAAAAGACAGCAAAATGGCAGCC
Source organism: Aplectana chamaeleonis (assembly GCA_029168955.1). Lineage (NCBI taxonomy): Eukaryota > Metazoa > Nematoda > Chromadorea > Rhabditida > Cosmocercidae > Aplectana > Aplectana chamaeleonis. The sequence goes on from JAPDOI010001209.1 coordinate 142,599, forward strand.
ATGTTCCCCAAAGTTGGAAACCTTGTGTAATTTCCTTTCCGCTGTCGATATTGATTAGAACACGTCTTTGTAGAGCTCCTGTCTGATAGCCTCTGTTCAACCGACACGCCACACCTAGCCCGCCGGGACCCTTTCAAGCGTCCGTTCACGGATTCCCCGTTTGATTCTGATACTCTCATCGGAGCTAGTGAAGCCTCATCAGCTGGTACGTTATTTTTATCTTACCAGGACATTGCACATATAGGAAATCACGCCTTACCTGTTTGGTTAACCCAATTGTGCCACCATTGATTAGTTCGTGAGCTAGACGCTGACTCGCGGAACTGGAAGATAGCCGCAGTGGGACTGCTCGTGTGGGAGCATGGTATCCAGAATGGTATCCCCCCACGTATACGTTTCTAAGGAGCAAAGAGTGGATTCGGTGAATACGGGAAGATTTCAATTGAAAGGGGTCGGTTGTGAGATTATAATTTTTGGAATGGGTAAAAAAAAGGATTCGAAGAAAGACGAATCTTGTGAATCTGTGTATGTATTGAGCAAATAGCGGAAGCAAAAAATCGCTTATTCGCCGCAGTCATTACGGGGCGATCACGTGTTCAAGTCGTGTAAACAGTCGCATTAAGGGGCTCCGTCGCAGGAGCACGCGCTACGAATGCAAAGTTTGAGACCCGCCCCTTCTACAGGGGCGGGGTCTTCATGTTCACGGTCCGCGGCAAAAAAAGGCTGCGCCTGCTACAGGTCACAACAAGAGGAGAAGCACGTGACCATATTGTGATCCAAAGCCTAATTTGGTCGATTTGAATGCGGAGTTTGAAATCATTAAATGTTTGATGTGTCTCATTCCTTCAGAGGAATCTTCAGCTCCTGTAGAAGTGGAACCCATCGAAATTCAGCTTCGCACGCGCTATCTTAAGGATGTAATGATACTGAAGCCAAGGAAAGTCTGTGAGTGTATATTTTCTGTAAGGAATAATTCTTTCGAGTCTATTAATATAATCATAAATAAGGTTTTTGCGTCTTAAAGCCCCCATTTTCAGTCCATCCACCAACGCCTCCACCGGACGCCAATCTGCGCAGATCGAAGCGGAATCGAATTCAGCCGGTCCGTCAATGGCTCGGCGAGCAGCCCGTCTATGCAGTCTCTCCAGGAGGTATATCTTGCCTTGGAAGTGCCCTCCTCCATTAACAAGTTTTTCAATTGCAGGCAGCAGAACACTGAGCGGCGTGAACGAGGTGGAAGTCCGGGATAAGCGCTGGTTGAAGTATAAGACCTGTGACGCTGGTTTGGCTACAGCGCGGGAGCTCGAAGCCAAAGGTCTGCACTAGTCATGCTTAAGCTCTTTTTCCAGTCTAGGGTTTGATGCTTCTGGTTGAAAGTGTTCAGCGTTTTTTTTTCTCTGAAGCTCCAAAAGACGGTGTACCGAAAATCTTGGGAACGGAAAAGTCAAGAGTAGCTTCTGGCAAGGGGGATGGGGATGAAAAATTTACGAAAATCGCATCGTGCTTTTTTGAGCTATAGGGCCTTTCAGAGTGGCGTCACAGCGAAACCCGCTGGTGTAAGTGATGGGGGTGCTACGCAGCGCAAACCGTGCCGCGCGACGTGGGCGACCGCCGCGCTTCAGAGTGCTTGAGTTGAGCGAACCTCGCTGCGCATTGTCGCTGTCGCCGCCTTACCGCCGTAGTTTCTCCGTATTTGTTGGTATGCCTTCGTTACTATCTGCCCACTACCCTCTTTTAAACATTTATTCCGCCTATTTCACTTTTTTCAATCTATATCATGGCGGCGAAGAGGTAAGAGACGCAGAAGCAAAAACATGATTTAGCGACAAGTCATGGCCGTGACCACTTTCTCCCGCTCTGGGAAGCGACGCCGCGAATTTCGCAGCGACGCCACTCTGAAAGGCCCTTATTACTCTTATTCTATTGAAATATTCGAAAGTCTATTGACATTTTCAGCTCTGCAACGTGAACTCCGTCAAAAACGCAAGGAGTTGGCACGTGCCCGTAAGGTGCAGCGTCAAAATGATTTACGTAAGCGTCATTCGAGAGGAGTGGATCTCCATGTGACCGTAGATTCGATTGTGACAAGTGATGATGAAGAGGTCTCCGACTGACTTCGTGTTTTATTATATTGTATGTAATAGTCTTATAACGGAGTCGGTAAATGTAATACTAACGTGGTCGATCTCTGTTTTACTAGCCTTTCAAGGTCAAGCAATGGTTATGTGAATAGTGTTCAGTTTATATAAATGTTCGAGAAAATGTGCTATAGTTGACAGATCGACTTTCTGCCTCAGACAGTCCGGCCAGAGTGGCCGACGAGAATCCATAATTTCTTATCAGCACAGCAGTTAGCCAACAGTGGCTACAGGGAAAAGCAAAGGAGATAAGGATGTTTCTTTGCCCTATTCTCTTGCTTGACTCGCGGCAGCTAAGTAGCCATTAGCCGACGAAAGTACTTAAAGGCAGTGTCCACGATAAAAACCATGTCTGATTTTTTGGCAGAGATCGGCAGCTGCGGGGCCTAGCGCAGCCCTAACGCTGAAAAAACTAAGAAAAATGAGCTCGGAACGGTCCCCTACGGCCCCAAAGTTGGACAACCGTCAGTTCGTCACACCCCAGATGCACTTTCCACGCCCACCGACGTGAACAAATGAATGCTCGTGATTGTGAGATGAGCGATGGTTTCCGATCAATAGCCCCGTTCTTCCCTTCATTCTCAACTTCTCTCTTTACTCAGGTCAGCTCGCATAGATTAGCTGCAAAAGACGGAAGTTACAAGCCTCGGACAACTCGTCCACCATGTTTCCATAGCTCAATCTTTGAGGGACCATACCTGCGTTCACAGAAGGTCTTTTATGATTCCAAAAACATCATTGGAATCAGCATGGAACCGTCTTCAAAACAGGCGGGAAAGCAGAAAAACGATTTTTATCGTGAACACTGCCTCAGGGCCAGGCTCACTCTGTGATGGTCACAGAGGGGGGCCGCAGCTTTGAGAGTCGGGAAGAGTGAGGGGCCGCAGCTTTTGCTGGCCACCAGCAAAAAATAGTCCCTATTAGGTGGTACGAAAGTTTATGAAAATGATAAAATGAAATCGTGGTAAAAAACAATTCGAAAATTAGTTTGAAATACAAAAATATTTTTAGTTCAATCACAAAATCAAATTTCGCTAATTTTTCTTTGGTCACACTCATGACCCACCTGGGAAGCAGTAGGAATTTTTATGCCGAAGGGAGGGGGCCGCGAAAAATGCCAGGATGCAGAGAAAGGGCCGCACCTCTTAATGATCGATCACAGATTGGTGCCTAAGGCCCCCGTCATAGTCGGTGGATCTACTGAGTCCCACCCGGTCGATACGCACCGAATTCGTGGGAAACGTGTGCAAAAAAATCAACCCACTGAGTCCGATGGCGACCGTCTGATGCCCACCGCAATCCCCCCGGTCGATACTGATGGTTCTCATGCGTACAGGCCATAAAACGGCCAATGTCTCACCGTCGACTGCGTACCACGCGCTGCGCGACCGCACGCGCGTCGGAAGCGAACGAGTTTTGGCCGCCGCGCGACGAGTTTTGGCCGCCGCGCGACGTTTCGGCCGCCGCGCGACGTTTCGGCCGCCGCGCGGCGGCCAAAACTCGTCACGCGGCGGCCAAAACTCGCTCGCCTCCGACGCGCGTGCGGTCGCGCAGCGCGTGGTACGCAGTCGACGGTGAGACATTGGCCGTTTTATGGCCTGTACAAGGGCGGGGCCAATGCACCGACTGAGTCCCACCGAAATCATCCTCACCCCACCCGGTCGATATAGGTGTTTCTCACGTGATTTGGGTGCATTTTTTTCGGCCGACTGCGACCTGCCGAGTCCCGCCGCATCTCGACTCTCGTCGTCTGCGCTCTGCCCCATGTACTGCTGCCGCTGACTATCGATTGCGTGTTTCGCAGAGGAAGTGGTTGGCGCTGGGGGCAACCGGACTCAGTCGGACTGAGCAGGTTTTTCCACCCCGGACTCAGTCGGACTCAGCAAGTTTTTCGACGAAGTCTGACGGGGGCCTTAGGCCCCGGTCAGTGTTTGTGCTATTTGCATCTGTAACCCACCGACTCCCCCCAGCACCCGCCAACACCCACCCGGTCGATACGTATGATTAAAATGAAGGGGTGAGGTTGAGAAAATCGCTCGGTGTATCCAACTAGATATGACGATGATTACGTGGCCAACAGGATTGCACCTGTTCAGAGAAATAGTGAAGGAGAGTATAGTGAAGAAACGGAGGTAGCAGTGTGGACAGCTTTCTAGTGATACGCAATGTTTTATCATCGGCCCGCCCACCCGGTGATTTTCTCATCCGCCGTCATCCACGTATAGCATGGATATCGACCGCGACAGATACACCGAGTGATTTTCTCAACCTCACTCCATCATTTCAATCATACGTATCGACCGGGTGGGTGTTGGAGGGATACACCGAGTGATTTTCTTAGCTTTACCCCACCACATTGTTCATACGTATCGACCGGGCTGGTGTCGGCGGGTGTTGGGGGGGGGGGTGTTGGAGGGATACACCGGGTGATTTTTGCATCCAATTTCCAATGCTTTCTGTGTGTATCGACCTGGCTGGATACGTCGGCTCATCCAACTATGACCGGAGCCTTACCCTGCACTGCCTTTAAGGCCCCGGTCATAGTTGGATGAGCCGACGTCTCCTGCCCGGTCGATACGCACAGAATGCATTGGAAATGGGATGCAAAAATCTTTCGGTGTATCCCCCCCGCACCCCCCAACACCCACCCGGTCGATACGTATGTTTAAAATGATGGAGTGAGGTTGAGAAAAACATTCGGCGTATCCGGTGCGGTCGATATCCATGCAATACGTGGATGACGGCGGATGAGAAAATCACCGAGTGGGCGGGCCTATGATGAAACATTGCGTATCACTAGGAAGCTAACCTTACTGCTACCTCCGTTACTTCGCCATACTCTTCTTCACTATTTCTCTGAACAGGTGCAATCCTGTTGGCCACGTAATCATCGTCATATCTAGTTGGATACACCGAGTGATTTTCTCAACCTCACTCCATCATTTTAAATATACGTATCGACCGGGTGGGTGTTGGGGGTGCGGGGGGGGAGTCGGTGGGTTGCAGATGCAAATAGCACCAACTCTGACCGGGGCCTAAGTTCGGTTATGATAGTAGACTTGATAGTGTTCAGGGCATATCCATAGGGCTCCATTAACTTCACATCCTCGCTACGGAAAGGTCACTTATACTCTTTGACGACAGGTGAGTCTTCGCGACCAGAAGGGGCTTCACCCATGAATTCATGTGTCCCTGCCAAGGCCCTTGAACCCTCTACTGAAAGGATGCTAGAGCAAGTTGACGAAATCTGTATGTGGGGTTTGTGGATTTCAAAACGTCCACATTTTCGTTATTTTGCCTTTAGGCCCCCGTCATAGTCAGCCGAACACCGGCCGTCCTAGTTCCACCCGGTCGATATCTGTGAGACACAAGCAGAACGGGATAAGAACGTAAAGGCCAACCGAACCTTTCTCGACACGACGCGGTCACGTCACGGCTCTCGTAAACAAATTTGATGATAAAAAATTGATAAAGGGTAGGGTATAAAAGAAGTGGAGAGCGGTGTGTCTGCATTCACATACCGTCCTTCTCCAGGGGTCAGCAGTTGATGATCCGCCTGGGCTAGGAATCAGAGAAACAGCACCACCGGTGTTCAGGATATAACAAAATCGGAATAAAAACTTAGAAAATTATAGAGCCGTGATGCAACCGCGTCGTGTCCACCAATGTTCGGTTGGCCTTTACGTTCTTATGCAGAACGGGAAGAAATGAAATGATAAAAATCATCCTCAACTGATAAAAATCCACCTTCTCTATGTCGTCCTTGGTCGTATCAGGTGGATTTTTATCATTCCAGACGGTTTCTATCAGTTGGGTTCAAATTTTGTCACATCATAGGGCCGTTTTTATCATTCGAAGATGATTTTTATCACTTCATTTCCTATCGACCGGGTTGGACTAGGACGGCCGCTTTTGGCCGACTATGACGGGGGCCTTACTTGGAAACACCAAAGAGGCAAACTTTGTCGTCGAAAGGGGCTGACGATTCTTCATCGAAGTTTGTACTTCTTATTGGTTTCAAAATGTCGGCGAGCGATTTACTTTATCATTTTTTTCAGGAGTTGGTATTATGCAAACAGAGCGACTGAAAAATTACAAAGGCATTTATGCTTTAACTTCGGTGCCTGGAAGGGTTCAGGGAAACGAAAAAAGTGGCGCGTATGCAACTATTTTGAACGCTGACCTTGCCCAAAATTGGATCTTAGAAATCTGCCTTCGCGTCTTTTTCACAGAGTATTCCTTTACTCCAGCTATGATATGTATGCCTGAGTTCCGCAATCGCGTTCAGTCCGCAAAGTCTCATTATCACAATCGTAGAAGCGAAGCGGTTGTTTTGAGAATGATTCTAGTTGAATTTTTTAAAAGCAACCGCTTCGCTTCTACGATTGTGATAATGAGGACTGAACGCGATTGCGGAACTGAACTGTACGTTTCTAAGCAGACACTGCTTCAAGATAACTGCTGTGTTAAAGTTCTCTACTGTCATAAGCGGGAAGGAACAACAATTACCGAAGAAGAGTTTTCTTGAGGTTGGAAACCCATCAGGCTTCTGCTCACCATTTGTTCTAAAACGAATTTTAGTCTGTGAAACTGTGTGAATTTTGAGAAGGAGGTTCAAGTAGAAGAACAGACAAGTACAAGGTGAAAAGGGACGCGCATGTGTAGGCGCAGTAGGATTTTAAATTTTTGTCCCAATACTCAAAAAGCACCGTGTACAAATTCCGTTCCAGGTGCTGTATTTGATGAAGGAGAAGCACAGTTTAATGCGAATAAACCGTCCAAGAAAGATGAGCTAATGGTCAAAACTGTAAGGTGTAAAGTACAGTGCATATTGGGATGGATCGGTGGTCCTCTCCGACTAGTACATGTCATTCATTCAGTGGTGTTATACCAGGTTGTCCAATAATTCTTGTCGGAAAATTTCACCATTTTTAAATTTTTTCAACTTCATTGAATAACAAGTCTAATCAACAATATAATCACCACAGTTATCCACAACAGTGGCCCATCGATTGGGCAGGTCGCCGATGCCCTTCGCCCAGAACTCCGGGCGCTGCGACTCGAAGAAGTCCGCGATGTCGGATTAGAGGTTGTCGTAGTTGGTGAATTTTCTTCCGGCCAAATGGTGCTTCAGCGGGCGGAACAAGTGGTAGTCGGAGGAGCGAGGTCCGGGGAATACGGCGGATGGGCAACCGTCTCCCAGCCAAGCGTCGCCAACTTCTGTTGAGTCTCCTTCGCCACGTGGGGGCGCGCGTTCTCGTGCAGCAGGTGAACCGAGACCCGTCGGGGACGCTTTTCTCGTATGGCGGCGGCTAGTTTCTCGAGCTGATCGGTGTAGATGGAGGCGGTGAACGTCCCGTCTTGCGGGAGCAGCTCGAAGTACAGCATGCCCTTGGTGTCCCACCAGCAGCAGAGCATGATCTTCAGCGGGTGCAGGTCGGCCTTCGGCGTCGTCGGCGGCTCTCCTCCGCACGGTATCCAGACAGCATGGCGGGCGACGCTGTCGTAGAGGACTCAGCTCTCATCCCCAGTGACAAGGTCCTCCAAAAACTCCTTGCGATGCGGACAAAGGAGGAGGGACTGGCAGACGGCCACGCGGCTCTGCTTGTTGTCTTCCGTCAGATGGTGGGGGATCCAACGGGCCAGAACCTTGTGGTAGCCGAGTAAGTTGAGTCGATTGTGGATGGTGGACTTGCTGCAGCCGAGCGTCGTCGCCAGTTCACGGGTGGTGGCTTCCGGCTTCTCCTTGATACAGCGACGGACTTCGTCATCATCCACCGTAGAAGGCCTCCCGCTGTGCTCCCTGTCCTCGAGGTTCGTGTCGCCGCTCTCGAAACGATCGAACCAGCGGCTGACTGTGCGTTGGGACACTGCATCCTCCTTGCACGCTCTGCAGATGTTGGCGACCGCGGTGCCCGTGTCGTTGCCCAGCAGCCACTCGTAGTACACGAACGTACGAATTCGACCTTGGTCCATTTTAGCTTGTACTGGTAGCTAGACGCGGCGACTGCGCCTTATACACATACCCCTAGCGTAGAACTATGGAGAACCTTCTAGAAGGTTCCTACATTTGCCTAATATTATAACACTTCTGATGAAAATTATAGAATTTTGGAAATTTTCGGACAGGAATTATTGGACGGTCTGGTACATTTTGAGTCTCTTTCGAACCGCTGACTTCAGAGCCTACAAGCGCGGCCGAAAAAATCAGCAAGGTCCTCTCTCTATCCATGAGAACTGGTACTGTTTTCGTTCTTTGTTTTGCTCTAATTCGATGTTCTCAGATTTCTGAGACTGAGAAAAAGATTGCTGTTCAGGAGAAACGAGGAAAAGTCTCATGTACCGGCTGAAAAAAGAAGCAGAGGGTTTTGTGCTATAAGAAACCCAAGCGTGAGTAGCGCAGAGAATGAATCGTTTTTGACGCATTTATTCGTTTCATCTTTGCACTACACCGATTATTCTTCATTTGCATTAGCTGATTTCCCGTTGTTTTAGCAAATAAAGATGCATTACCTTTGCTTTAATGCACGTGCGGGCAATAATAGTTGCTTACCACTCACGTTAACACCTAGAAGATGAAAATCTACTGTTGAGAAGGCCGGTAATCCCAGTAGCGACACGGCCGCGGAGTAACTAGCTTTCAGCGATGACAGCGATGGGGAGACAGTGCGTAGTAGACTATGTCAACGAATATTCGGCCGAATAAACGAATAATCGAATATTTGAAGAATTCGATTATTCGGAAAAGTCAATTTTTCGAATAATTCGTTCATTCGAATATTCGGGAAGGTCAAATTTTCGAATAATTCGTTTATTCGAATATTCGGAAAAGTAAATTTTTCAAATAATTCGCTTATTCGAATATTCGGAAGAGTAAATTTTTTAAATAGTTCGTTTATTCGAATATTCGGAAAAGTCACATTTTCGAATAATTCGTTTATTCGAATATTCGAACGGCCCAATAATCGAATATTAGGCCGGATAAACCAATAATTAAAAAAAATAAGAAGAAGAGTCTCCGGTACATGTCCATTTTTGCGGTCCAGAGGTGAAATGTCCCCAATCAAACTGGTAGAAAGTTCGAATATAATCGGAATGCTCCAATATTAAACATGAGATAGTCAGAAATCTAATGGTGGAGTATCTCGCTCAGCACCGATTTTGTAGGCAGACGTAACAGATACTGTTTTTCATCTGATGGAGTATGTCCCAAACAGACTCGGGCGATGTTCCAGAAACGACTACCGTGCGCTGCTAGAGTATTATGTAATACTTAATTTTCATGAATTTAGGCCAATCGCTGCAGCTTTGAGCCAGTTCCTATTCAACGTTCACCTTATATTTTTGCGGTCCAGAAGTGCAATTCTCCAACCAAACTTGGTGCTGTCTTAGCGGTGGGGGGCCACTATGCCTGGGTGCACTTGGCCCCGCCCATTTTATCGTGCCGCACTAAATTTAAATACCTACTCGGGGTTTCCCTCCCCCGCACAATTCAGGAGTGATTGCGGCACGGAAAAATGGGCGTGGTCATTTGCGAAACAACAGTGCCCTCCCCCGCTCAGATAGCACCCTAAACTGATAGGAAATTCGGATATTGTTGGTAGATATTGTTTAGGCTGCCGAGATGTCGTACGTTCGTGCCGTGGCAGTGTGGAGGAAAGAAGACCACCTCCGTGCAAACTGACGTCAACCCCTCCGCGAAGAGGATTTTGTTATGGGAGAGGTGCTAGCTGGTCGCAGCCCTCCTAAAGATTCTACTACAAATGGCCGGCGTCGAGAGGAATCCAGGACCCGCTCAGAAGTACCCATGCGCCACGTGCGGCAAGGATGTCACATAGAGGAAAACAAGCGTCCAGTGCTTCGGATGCTAAAGGTGGGTGCATCTCTCCTGTTCGGGTCTCAGTTCTGTGAGGCATCACGACTCTTCCTTTCGTTGTGTTCTGTGCTCTGCCCCCAGCAACTCTGATTCCTCATTCACCAACTGCCCCCTCTCTATTGTACATATCAACCTCAACGGCCTTCTAGCCAAGCTGTCTGAACTCTCTCTTTTCGCACGTACTCATCATCCTGATATCATTGTGGTTCAGGAAACCAAGCTGTCTCCTTCCGCTAACGCTCGTCACCCTAACATTCCTGGCTACACTGCTTATCATGCTCCAAGGACAGCTCTCGGCGGAGGAGTTTCCACTTTCGTATTATCAAATCTACCCTCTCATCTCATACCAAACACCCCCAAGGACGGTACTCTCGAGTACCTACCTATCCATCTGCCTCTTGAAACACCCATATCTTTTTTTAACATATATATCCCTCCTGCCACATCCTGTCCCCAATCTTACTACCATACTCCCTCACTCAAGCAGTTGTGCGACTGCTCCCTTTCACCCTCTGTTGTCTTTGCAGGCGACTTCAATGCTCATACATTCTGCTCATCGCTTGACACTGACGCTAGAGGAGAAGACGTAGAGGGATGGGCGGAGGAGTGCAATCTGGTCATTCTCAACGATGATCGGCCCACTCGTCTCCTGACCAACGGCCGATCCTCTAGTTCAGACATCTCTCTTGTGTCATCTAATCTCTCTAGCGCCTGCTCTTGGTCGACCACTACAACTCTGTCCAGTGATCACATTCTCATCTTTGTCCATGTCGATTTCTCTAATTCTCTTGCTCTTTATTCAGGTATCCGTCAAAGGTCTTATCTAAATCTTTGCCTTGCAGACTGGTGCTTGTTCAGGAAGGTGACACTTCGCCATGTGGCTGACTGCCCATGGAATGGAAACGTGCACCAGAAAGAACGTCACTTGAGCGACGCGATTCGCAAGGCCATGAAAGCAGCCATTCCGGAGGGCCCAGTTAAGACCTTCTTTCCCAATGTCACCCGGAAAATCTTGGAGAAGATAGGGACAAGGGATGCAAAGAGAGTCGCAGATCACCTGGATCCGACAATTGCTGAGCTGGATACGAGATTAAGCGAGATCTGGACAAGCATAGGAAGGAGAGTTGGGAGAAATTCACGGAGAAGATGAATTTCAAGAGTGACGGAGCATCAACTTGGAAAGTTCTAAAGAAGATCTCAGGCAAGAGCACCTCCACCAACTACTCTACGATCGAGTTCGAGAATGGAGTCTTCAAATCGGGAGAGGAGGCTGCAACTGCTCTCGGAAAGAATTTCTTCATAACTCAGGCTAAGAAAGGGAAACAGAATAGAGTGACTGTAAGAGAGCTCTGTAAGTTACCACTTATGAATGTAGCAGAAGCTGTGACGCCCGCGCAGATTGAAAAGGTGATTAAAGAGATGCGCAACTCGAAGGCTGTAGGGCCGGATGGCATCAGTCCAGCGGTCTTGAAGAAAATGCCGACTGAGATTATGCCAATCCTGGCTGATGTCATCAACACTTCATTTCGCACGTGCATCGTACCCCAAGACTGGAAAATGGCAAGCGTCGTTCCGTTGCCCAAGGCAGGTAAATCACCAATGACGGCTAACGGATACAGGCCAATAAGTCTGTTATCACCAATCGCAAAGGTCGCTGAGAAACTGGTCGTGAAGGAGTTTGCCGAGCATAATAACAATCAGCAGCACCAGCATGGATTCCGCAAATTACATTCTACCACCACGGCGCTGCTAGAGATTGTGAGCTATGTTTTGGATGGCTTCAACGCCGGAAAGCCTCAACGCACTGTTGGTGTAGCCCTGGACCTCACGAAAGCTTTTGATTCTGTCAACTTGGGCATACGGTCTGAGAAGCTTTTGAGGTCCACCATCCCGCCTTGGCAGGAGCGATGGATAACCGCACTCATCAAAGGGCGCCGAGCAAAAGTGCTGGTCCAGGGACATGTCTCTAATAGCGTCCCGATCGGTGCCGGTGTCCCTCAAGGAGGAGTCATATCGCCTGCTCTGTTCAGTCTTTACCTTGAAAATTTGCCCGTCCCCCAAGTGACATCAAATTCGTTGCGTACGCGAATGACATCACCATCCTGTGCCGGGACAGAGACATTAATGTAGCTGCACGCAAGATCAATAGCTACCTCGTCGTCCTGTAGAGCTTTCTCGATGATATGATGATCACTGTCTCTGCCGCTAAATCATCTGTGTCTGTTTTCTCCACTGACCCTAAGGAACACTGTGCTCACCCCGTTGTGAACTGGGAAGACGCTCGTCTGCCTGCCGCACGTTTCCCGAAGCTGCTTGGTCCAGTATTGGATCCTTCGCTGAAGTTCCATAGAAACACTGAGCAGAAACAGGCTACAGTGAGAGCTAAGCTCAACGTCTTACGAGCTCTGGGAGGTACGTCGTGGGGAAGCAGTGAGGAGACGATCCTGACCACCTACAAGGCAATATTGCAGCCGGCGTTGGAATACGCTGCACCGGTGTGGCAACACATAGTATCGCATTAATCGTGGACAAAGATGCAGCGAGTTCAAAATGCTGCACTTTGGATTGCCATTGGGTGTGCAAAGAGCGCTCCAGTGGAGCATCTTCATGCTGAAGCCCGTATTCTGCCTGTTAAGAAGCACTGTCAACTCCAAGCGGAGCAACTGGTTATTAATATCGTCAAGAAGCCTGATCACCCATTAAGAAGGATTATGAATCCTGTGTGAGAGAGAGATATATCAGAAGGCCTTTTGCGGATGCTCCCGAGAAAATCAATATACAAAGATGGACGGACTCCCAATTAGATCGTCTTCGTCGTTTACGTGCGGAGCATACCCGTTTCGTCAGGGATCACTTGAGTAGGGTGGCTGTCAACCCCATATTGGGGATCGCACCACCTGAAGTCAGCAACACCGAGATGGACCTCGGTAGGCGGGCTAGATGTTCCCTGGCCCCGTTGCGCTGCGGGCATTCCTCTATGCTGATGTCATACTTGCAGAGGATCGACAGCAGTAAGCCTGACGAGTGTCCAGACTGTGGTAACCCTGGCCACACTACAGCACTTCTATTCGACTGTCCGAAGAGGCCCACCTCACTGACGACAATAAATTTGCGGTTGAATCCAACTTCGGTCGCCCGTTTCTTGACCCTATGACAAAAACCCTTCTGCGGCTGCAAAGAAGAGAAGAAGAAATGTTGTTTAGAAAATCCAGAGACTATGATCGTATCTTTTAACAACTATTCATAGACAGTGATAAATGTTGGTTTGAATACTCTTATGATATAATGTGAAATGTCTTTTCCGTAGAAGTGGCATAGCTTTGATCTATATAATGCCTTACAAAAAGTCAAGAAAGTTGGTAGGGCCGCGAACGGTGGTTTGATTATGCGTACTGGGTCCGTACTTCTTATTCGAATACTCGCGATTCTGGCTGAATATTCGAATTATTCGTATTCGAATAATTCGATTATTCGGAAGAGTCAATTTTTTGAATAATTCGTTTATTCGAATATTCGTAGAAGTCAATTTTTCGAATAATTCGTTTATTCGAATATTTGAAAGAGTCAATTTTTCGAATTATTCGTTTATTCGAATATTCGAAAATTTTTATTCGTTTGATATACTCTAGAGCGTAGAGGCAGCGACAGTAAACGTACAGTTCACCTCCGCACTGCCGTTCAGTCCGCAAAGTGCACGCTGATAGCGAAAGCGTGCTGCGGCGCGGTTGCGAGTATCCTCAGACAGGAACGCGGTATCACCCGGGCGGTGGGATCACCCGGGCACTAGAGTATATCAAACGAATTAAATTTTTCATATATTCGAATAAACGAATAATTCGAAAAATTGACTCTTTCGAATATTCGAATAAACGAATTATTCGAAAAATTGACTTCTTAGAATAATCGAATAAACGAATTATTCGAAAAATCGACCTCTCCGAATATTCGAATAAACGAATTATTCGAAAAATTGACTTTTAGAATAATCGAATAAACGAATTATTCGAAAATATGTCTTTTCCGAATAGTCGAATTAGTCGAATGAATCCGAATACGAATAATTCGAATATCGGGCCAAAATCACGAGTATTCGAATAAGAAGTACGGACCGAGTACGCATAATCGAACCACCCGTTCGCGACAGTACCAACTTTCTTGACTTTTTTTTGTATGGTATTATATAGATCAACGCTATGCCGATGTACTTTCACGAAAAAGACATTTCACATTATATCATTACAGTATTCAAACCAAAATTTATCACTGTCTATGAGTAGTTAGTTGTTAAACAATACGATCAAAGTCTCTGAATTTTTCAAAGTATCTGCCAACAATATCCGAATTTCTGATCAGTTTGGGGTGCTATCTACTCAGACAAACCATCGCTCGAAGCTGGACCGGAGAGCGACTCGAGCGACGCTTTCTTTCCGCTCCGAGCGAAAATTAGTCATCTACTCGGGCGACAGCAGCCGCTCTCCGGGCGACAGCAGTCCCGCTCGGAGCGATCTTTGGTCCCAATTGGCACTTAGTGGCCCTTCGGGCGAATCAGCGTAGCTTCACTGATGGCTTCATTTCGTTTATTTACTCGTTTCTGCTTATCTCGTTCGCCCTCTTTCTTCTTCCCTCTTTTCCCAGCCTTAATTCTCTTCCTATTCTGTTTCCTCATTTTCCCCCTTCTTCCCTTTGTCTCGAGAAGCAAATTCTTTTCTATCTAACGCTGCCTTCCACTTGGTCCAATGCCTGCTTGTTTGCAAAATATATGCTTCAATTCAGTGGTAATCTTCAGTACTGTGTATCTTTGAGTGCATCTATTTACTTTGAGGTAAACCACAAAACCTTCCATAGTTGACAGACAGAGCGTAATTAATGATTTTTAACTGATTTTGTGATTTTGCAGCTTCGGTTTTAATGGCTATGTCCTTAATCAATAGTATTTTTCGACAATTATCGATCGTTTTTTTTCAAAATTTGATTCTCGCATTTTTATCGATTTTAAAAATAACTATCAATAATTGACGAAAAAATACTATCGATTAGGAACTTAGCCGTCATCACGTCGGCATGAATCCCAGCGATACTTCGCGTTCCCTGATTGATGGTTGGCGCAAAGTCGGTGCATCTATGTTATAGCTTATGACACCGAATTTGCGCCAACTTTCAATAGGGACCACAAAGTATTACTAGGATCCATGCCGACGTTATAACGGTTCCTAGTCGATAGTATTTTTTGGTCAATTATAGATCGTTATTTTGAAAATCAACAAAAAAGGCAAGAGTCGTGTTTTCAAGAAAAAACGATCGATAAATGTGGAAAAATAGTATTGATTAAGGACTTATGTACAAGGGAACCACAATAAGTCATAGTGACCATTCCAAAAGAAATGTACTTTTCTAGAACCATTTTCGGACGAAAAGTCCGAATATGCTCATCGCAGCTGCCTAAACTCACCCTGAAAAAAGTTATGAGCGTTTATTAAAGCCCCCATGGAATTTTTTGGGTGTTTCTAATTTTTTCTCCTGATTCCGCTAAAAACATGTATGTAGGGGTAATCTGGGATGCTGAGCACGAATCTGGGTATTGCTTGCCCAAATTTTAAGGTTTACTGTAGGTTACGGTAGGTAACATGCCATTTAGGAGACAAAACCTACCTCAATATTCCGTTAATCGACGAATGGACATCAAATTCGTATTTAGCACCCCAAGTAACCCCCACCTAGAAACTTTGAGACAAATCTGAGACTTTGACCAAACCACCGTATACCCACCGTAAACTATCGTAAGCTGCCAAAAATCGATAAATCAACATCAGATTCGTGTTCAGCGCCCCAAATAACCCTCAGAGAAATGACTCCAGCATATTCTATGGAAGCACTCCGGAAATCGTCAAAAGTCGCGATTTGCCATCAAATTCTCTCCATATGGGAATCTGTGAACGAATACAGTCGAAAACTTCAGAAAATCGATAATTGAGCCTCAGATTCGTGATCAGCTCCCCGAATAACCCCCCAGAACGAGTTTTGAGTCAAATCTGGAATATTTTTCTAAAACGCTTCGAGAGCCCTTGGTATAAATAAACGCCCAACCGAAAATCCGTACAAAACGCTGTTAGTCTGCGCAAAGTTTGGAAAACGTTCCTTCAACCTAACTTTGCTCAATAGGGTAGTTTTGGGCGCTGAACACGATTATGAATTCCGTTTCCGGATTTTCTCAAAGATAATGCGCTTTTTGGAGGGTACAGTAAGTACGAAAATCGGAGAAAAATGCCTATAACTTTTTTCAGAGTGGGTCTGGGCAGCTGCGATGGGCATATTCGGACTTCTCGTCCGAAAACGGTTCTCGAGAAGTACATTTTATTTGGATTGGTCACTATGACTAATTGTGGTTCCCTTGTTAACCATTATACTTAACTTTAAAGCTTCGAGGCCAAAACTTCTCGGATAAGCCAGAAAAGATCGAAGTCGAGAAATCACAAAATCCGCTAAAAAATCAATAACTACGCTTCTTCGAAATTTCCCGCGAACGCTATCATCTTATTCTAAGATGGCTCGGATATTCTGTATAGATGCACTCAAAGATACATAGCATTGAAGCTTACCGTTGAATTATAGCATATGATCCGCAAATGAGAAGGCTTTGGCACAAGTGGGAAGAAGGGTGGCCATCGAGCACGTAAGTGACCGGAGAACTGGAAACTCCCACTCTCATGTGAACCGTTTTCTCAGAGGCAAGTGGCAAATTCAAAATTTTAGACCAGTCCAGTATTCTTTCCAGAGCGGCCTGAACATTATCGACATTAACGATCGACTCTATTTTGTTATACATTTTCACATCATCCGCAAATTGTTTACAGATCACTCCAGTACCTTCCAAAAACGGGAAGTCCAGCTGTGTAGACAGCGAACAAAATGGGCTACAGAACCCCACCTTGCGGTACCCCGCTACTGACCGTCCTGCTGGATGAAAAACTAGACCCCACTTTGACCTGGAAGCTACGGTCACGAAGGTATCAATTTCTCAAGTTTCAAAATTAGTTTGTGATGGTCCACCCTGTCGAAAGGCTTCGAAAAATCCAAATAAATCACACCGCAAGCCTTTTTCGACTCCAAGTAATCACTCCAATCATTAATACACTCCAGCAAGTTCGTTTCAGTCGACCTCCCTGCAACAAAC
Source organism: Aplectana chamaeleonis (assembly GCA_029168955.1). Lineage (NCBI taxonomy): Eukaryota > Metazoa > Nematoda > Chromadorea > Rhabditida > Cosmocercidae > Aplectana > Aplectana chamaeleonis. Next base: position 159,784 of record JAPDOI010001209.1, read on the forward strand.
CCATGTTGATTCCCGGGAATAATTGAATTTTTTCCAAATGGTCTACGATATGTTTCTTGAGGATCTCTTTAAAGGTTCTGCAAAAATTGATGTGATATTTACTGGTCTATAGTTCTCCACCATCTGAGAAAGCTCTTTTTTAACAAAGGAGACACAAACGATTGTTTACACCTCTGAGGCACTTCTGAATACCAAATCGACTGGTTAGAAAGATAGGCCAGAGGACCGGCATTCACATGAGCGATGTTTTTAACAAAAACCGTAGGTATAAGGTCCGGTGTAACAGAAAAAGATTCAGGCAACTTTCTGAGTATGTCAAAAATCTCAGCACTTTCAAAAGATGGAGAAGTACACATTTGGTGCTTGATTACAGGGCAGAAAAGAGGGAACACGTCGCTAACATCCCCGTAGACCTCACAAAACTTGTCCGCTAGCAAGTTATCCTTGTCTGTCTCCATGATAACGAAACAATCATCTTTCTTCAGACAGGGAATTTTATTAGATTTTCCAAGTTTTTTATTCAAAAATTTATAAAAATCCTGCTGATCACCATTGTTGATGGCTCTCTTCTCCATGTTTCTAATGTATTTCGAAAGTCGACGTTCAAAAAGCAATGAAAAGTTACGAAAGTTGTCCCAATCCAAGCGGGACTGAGCGTTAGATGCCACTCTGAACAGGCAACTTCTATGGTCTGACATATTTTGGAGATAGGGAGGACGAACAGAACGTGTCGCGAATATGCGCTTAAATGGTACAAAGGTATCTAACTACAGCATTGCTCAAAAATTCCAAAAACAACTCGTATTTTCCATCAAAGGAGGACGCGCCTACAAAGGAATCCCTCCATTTGATAGTAGATAAGTAAATACAGATGTCATGTAACAAATTTCCACTTTTTTCTGTTCGTGGGTTGGAATTGTGTTTTCCTAACCCGTTAGGTCTAGAACAGACAGAAAATCGCTCTTATCCAGGGTAAACTTCGATTTTGTTACTACTCACTCACTCATCCCATTAGCTGGCGGCTGGCGGAGCGGGATGACCTCTCAACCAGTACACTGCTGTAGGTGCCATAGGAGCTCCAGTGGCCTGAACGATACGCTTCCATTCAGAACGATTAGCCGCAATTATTTTAGCGTTAACGACACTGCACCGTTGAGATTTTAGATCAGCTTCGACTTGCTTCAACCACGTCTTCTTCGGGGCAGTTCTCTCGACCTTCCATGGTTTTGGGCGTTTTCTCCATAGCAAGCTGTGCGGTAGTCGACTGACTTCCATTCTGCATATATACGTGTCCAAACCAGCGCAACCTCCGTTCGGATTTGTTCCTCGATTGTCGGTTGATGGTCGCAGCTGTCTCGTATAACGTCGTTGCGTATGCGATCTCTTAGGCCTCTTTCAGAGTTCGATCGCTCTGCGACGCGACCGAATGAAAACACTGTGTATCGATCTGGTCGCGTCGCGCGATCAGGTCGCCGGCCTTTCAGACAAGATTGCGGGGAAAGTCGCCCAATCGCGCGATTGGGCGACTGAAATGGCCAGATCGCGTCGCCTTGCAGTGCACGGCGACGCGACCGATCGCGGCGACCGCTTCATATGTCCTCGTTCAGATTCCTCTTCTTTCACGTGGATTCAGGCAAAATAAGTATAAGTAGGCAAAACAATCACAATACAAAACAATTATTATCATAAAATGATTATTATCACAAAATGACATACCACACTGCACCTTTTTATCATAAATGACTAACCAATTGCGCGACACCGCTCCGACACTGGGAGAGGTCACCTACTGGAGTCACCCGGAGGATCTACTGCTATCAGCTGTAGATGAACAGAATTCTCTTGTAGAGGACCGAAACCTAACATGTTTTAACAGGTATACTAGCACTGCAGTTGAACAGAACTCGATTTTGGAGGGAATTTCAAATCCCGGTGTAAGCGGTAAACTAACCTGTCTTTATACACTTTTTCCGGGTTCACACAGGGGACCCCGGGTACATGCCACTGGGGTAATCCCCTTTGGTGTCCCCACGGGGGGGGGCGTGACCCCACCGCCTTGGTTCGCAGTGGGATGCATCCTACCGTGGACCGTGGGGAGATGGCCCCACAGTTGGGTACCACCCACCCCCCCCGAGCCTTCTGGAGCCCTCTCCTCTCGGTGACAAAAATTATAATCCGGTTTCCAGTGGATCTTCAGGGGTGCGTTCCAAGAACATTCCCATGGCAAAATGCGTCCATAGAAACGTAGCCACGGCCACGTGGGAGCAATTTTCAATCATAATTCGCATCCATGGAAAGCAAAGTTGTCCATGGGAAGGTTGTTTTGCCTCCCACAGCGTCGTGGAAAGTTCTTGGAACTCACCCCAGGTGAGTGACTCGAGGCCACCTTCCAGGTCCGGCTCCGAAGAGTCGACTGAGGCACACCGTGAGATGAGAAGCCTTTTATACCAGCAACAATGTCAATGCCTTTGTCTAAACATGTTAGTGATCCTGACGAATTCGAGGTTTGTAGGTGTTTATTGCGTTCAGTACTTTTGAAATGACGGCAAAACATTTGCGTCGCGGCTGCAGAGTGGCGATTACTCCATTAGTTCACCTCATCATCTTCATTCGTTCATCTGTAGTTCAATATACCTCCTGTAGTTCCTCCAAAGCGTCAATTTCTCCCGTAGATCTCTTCTCCCAGTGCTGGAGCGCGAACATGAAATAGGCGTCGATTAGAATGTGTACGTAAAAGTGCGTGGTCGCCAACTTCCGCGATTGGGTCTTCACACTTCCAAAATCAGCGATTTCCACGGCGACGCGACGGTCGCGTCGCCGTGCCCACGATCGCGTCGCAGAGCGATCGAACTCTGAAAGAGGCCTTAACGTTGTTCCAAGAATTTGCCGCAAACACCGCGTTTGGAAGACCTCTAGCTTGCTGAGATCCGACTTGAACAAGGTCCACGACTCCGAGCCGTACAATAGAATCGGCATTATAAACGATCGGAAGATCCGCATTTTGGTCTTGATTGACACATTGCCCTTTTTCCACAGACACCAGCCTAGTGAAGCAAAAGCAGAACACGCCTGCCCGATCCTGCACTGTATCTCAGTTGTGGCCACTACCTTGCGCTGTTTCACCACCGATTCTAGGTACTTGAACTCCTCAACTTGCTGGAGCTCAGCTCCTTCGAAGAACACAGAAGCACGTGAACCGTCTGATGTCATGACTTTGGTCTTGTCCTTGTTTATCCGTAGACCGTACGAATCCGCGATATCTGCTATATCCTTCATCAAATTCGTAGCTTCCATATCAGTATCGGTGAACACAGCGCTGTCGTCCGCGAACATCAAGTCTGTGGGGAACTCGTTATCGCCATATTGGACCCCTCTTCTATCTTTGAAAACCTTTCTCATAAGGGCGTCGACCACAGTGTTGAATAGCAGCGGCGAAATCACATCTCCTTGCCGGACACCTCCATTGACCGCAAATTCTTCGGACAGCTTGTCCCCGACGCGGACGCAGCTAGTTGAACTACTGTATGTTCCCTGCAGGAGCTTCACAATTTTGTTCGGAACGTGTTCGCACTCCAGTGTTCTCCACAAGGCAGGCCAGTGTTCGCAGTCAAAGGCCGACTTGAAGTCGATGAAGGTAATAACAACCCGCTTTCCAGAGCGGATCCTTTCCTCCAAAAGTTGACGAAGTGCGAATATTTGATCGCTGCAGCCTCGACCAGGACGAAATCCTGCCTGTTCCTCGCGACTGGTATGCTCCCGATGGCGTTGAAGTCTGGACTGGATTATCCTCGTGAAGACTTTACCAATGATTGATAACAGACTGATTCCGCGATAGTTTTTACAGTCCCTGGCATCACCCTTTTTGTGAATGGGCACAACGATAGCCTTCTTCCAGGTAGATGGGACGTTTTCTGACTGCCATACGAGGAGGATCAGCTGATGTAACCGTCGTTGTAACACATCACCACCTGCCTTGATCGCTTCAGCAGTAACGTTGTCTACACCAGGCGCCTTTCGGTTTTTGAGACGCTGAATCGCTGCTCTCACTTCGTCCAGAGTGGGTTCAAAGTCAAGCATCGCCTCCTGTGACACTTCAACTGGTAGCGGTTCGTCAAGCGGGCCTCGTGGTGCATCGTGACTGTAGAGCTCGCTGAAGAACTGCTCCCACCGTAACAGGCGCTCATCCACAGAGCGCACAAAGGACCCGTCCGTATTCCTGATGCAATCGCTAGCCGGATTGGTCTTCTTTCTGAGACGGTTCAGTGTACCGTACAATGTGCGATAGTTATTTCTTCCAGCCGCCTCCTCCAGTTCGTCGGCCATCTTGTTCCAGTACGACTCTCTCTCCTCTTTCAACTTACGACGAAGCTCTTTACATAGTTGCCGATAACGTCCGAAGTCGGTTAGCTTCACTCGTTTCCGCTCATCCACGAGACGGAGAGACTCGTCCGATATCCATGGCTGTGTTTGCCGGCGAATAACAGGGCAGAGAGGCTCTGCACATTGCAGAACGACATCAACCGATTGCTCCTCGTGTTCGTCTACGGACAATGCATCTTCAAGCACTGCAAAGCGATTTGACAGCGCGATTTGAAACGCTTCTCTTGTTCCAGGTGTCAGCAAGTGGGACCAGGACCAGTCCAGTTTCTTTTTAGGAGGCACCACACGCCTAGGTCGCCGTAAACGAAGCTTCATTACAGCGCGCAGGAGATAGTGGTCTGATCCACAGTCAGGTCCTCTCATGGCTCGCACATATTTGAGTGAAGACCTGAAACGAGAGTTCACCAGCACGTAATCCAAGGTGGCTATATCATGTCCGGTTGAACTCCTCCATGTTAACTGATGTTTCCGGGGATGCTGAAATAGACTGTTTCCAATCGTAAGCCCGTTGAACGCTGCAAACGAAAGCAGACGTAAACCGTTATCGTTCATTTCACCGACGCTGAACCTTCCCAGCACTCCTTCCCATCCGGTTCTAGCAGTTCCGACTCTTGCGTTGAAATCGCCCGCTACAATGGTAACATCGGTTTTCGGGATCGAATCCAGAACGTCTTGGAGTTGTGCGTAGAATGCGTCTTTGTCGATGTCAGAACTCGGCTCCGTGGGCGCATAGACAGACACAAAATGAGTTTTTATCGTTCCGCTCAAGACTAGGACAGCAATCCTGCCAGAAATCGGCTCAAACGCTATCACGCTTCCGGCTGCGTCCCTGCTTAGCATGAATCCAACGCCTTGATGATGCCGCTCATCACCGGAGAAATACAGCACCATCTTTTCGTCACTTCCTGGTACCTGAATGGTCACCGTTCCACACCCGCTCATCCTGAGCTCGGAAAGCGCAGCAATCGATACTTTGGACCTCGACAGCTCCCTGGCAATTACTTCTTTTTGTCCAACGCAATATCCCGTCTGCACGTTCCACGTTCCGATCCGCAACTCTTTTTTCGGCGTCACCAGTCGTATTGCATTTTGGCCAGTAGCATTCTTCTCACCAACACCCTGGTTCCCTAGTGCTGGCGCATCGGCTGCCCCGGATGCGGTAGCTTCATCGTTATTTCCTAAGAGACTCTCCATGGTTACCACCTAAGTTTTCCAGCCCGTCGGTAGTATGGGGGGCCAACCCTCCTCCTTTCTCATCCGGGCTTGGGACCGGCAATGGCGGAGTTATTTGTTACTAGGACAATGAAATTTCGAAAATCGCGTGTTTACGTAAAACAGTTTTTTGTTCCTGGCTTCTGAGTGATATATTTCAATTGTTTATTTCTAATGTATGAGAAAAATGACTTCATTGAGCACAAACTTTGCCTACACGACGACAGCGCGAAGAAAACTCATTTTATTTGTAAAAAAAGAAAGATTTTTATTCATTTTTGGCACTATGATCTGGGGTGCGTTCCAAGAACATTTCCATGGAAAAAGGCTTCCATGGAAATGTACCCACGGCCGCGAGAGAGCAATTCGTAGTTATGATTCGTAGCAATGGGAAGCAATTTTGTCCATGGAAAGGCTGTTTGTCCTCCCACGGCATCGTGGGAACATTTTTGGAACGCACCCCAGGTAAAAACAAAAATTGCACAAGGAATAGACAAACCTTGGTCGGAAAGCACTCAACAAGATTTAGAAATGTGAATATTTTCTAGATTTACGATTTTACTTTGAATCACTCTCTCGAAGTTGCACCCAAATGTAGTCCCCCATCGTGTTATCGTTATACTGTCCTTGGTAACGACGTTCAAATTCAAAGTCCATCTTGATTGAAGGGCTCGCCTTGCTTCTCTGAGTAAGCGCCCATGTTATCCTTGAATTTGTCCAGATGCGAATCAAGGATATGGACTTTCAGAGACATTCTGCATCCCATTTTGGCGTAATTCCTTATGAGAATGCACCAACTTCACATAGCTTTCAGCTTTGTGATCACCTAGGAAGCCGTGAATAACTGCAACAAGACTGCTCCAAGCCGCTGTTTCCGTCCTGCTCAACAGCTTTGAGAAATCCTCATATTTCATTGTCCTCTTAATCTCTGGTCCGACGAATATACCAGCCCTGACCTTAGCCAAAGACAGTATAACGAAAGCACGATAGGGACTAAATTTGGGTGCAACTTTGACAGAGTGATTCACAGTACAATCGTAAATCTAGAAAATCTACACATTTCCGAACCCTGATGAGTAGTTTCCGACTGTGTTTGTCTATTCCTTTCGAATTTTTTGTTTTTACCTGTTCATAATGCCGAAAATGAATAAAAATCTCTCTATTTTCACTAAAAACGGGTTTTCTTCGTGCTGTTGCAGTGTAAGCGAAGTTTGTTATCAATGAAGTCATTTTTTCGCATACTTGGACATAAGCAATTGAAATATAACACTTAGATGTCAGGAACAAAAATCGTGTTACATAGTGTAATCACTTCGAGAAAAATCACGTACAAGCGCAACCATAGGCTCCATATATGGACAATTAAAGACAAAACTGACGCTGTTATGATCGCTAGTTGTCGAATATTATTCGAATAATCGAATAGGATTCAAATATTTCAATATTTGGCTGACTTTTCGAATGTATTTATTCATTTCGAATTTTTTTGGAGGCCTTATTCGAATATATTCATTTATTCGGAAATTTTCAAAAGGCATTGTTCGAATGTATTCATTCGGAAATTTTTAAAAGGTCTTATTGGTGTAAGTTCATTTATTCGGGATTTTTCAGAAGGCCTTATTCGAATGTATTCATTTATTCGGAGATTTCAAGAGGCATTATTCGAATGTATTCATTTATTCAGAAATTTTTAAAAGGCCTTATTCGAATGAATTCATTCATTCGGTAAATTTTTGAAAGGCTGTATTCGAATTATTCATTCATTCATAAACTGGGGTCGAATGCCAATGTATAGTGAACAATGCCTTTAACCACTGAAAAAGCAACATATCGCTGAAGTAATCCTCTTTGCGAACTCGAAGACATCAATAAAAATCAATCAGCAATTTACTTAAAACAGATTTTTCATATGTACATGAGATTCAACTACTTCCTTTTCGGGGCCAGACATGATAGGCAGGTCCCTTCGGTTTATGTTTTCACCAGTCCTCGGAGCCTAAACGGAAAGGTGACCCTGGATGTCCAGTTCGGTTTGAACACCGTCCAGATCACATTCGTTGGGAAGGGCCCATTTGTGGACAAACGACCTGAAAAATTCAATAACTCTGCAGTTTTTCCGAAATCGCGATGAATTTCCTCACTTCTTCATATATTCGTGTTCGGTTTCCACTTCCTGCATTGCTTCAACAATCGCGGCCATCAATGTGGACTTTTAGCCTCTCGGGCGTGAACTGAGGGGCGTCCGGAGAGAAACCAAAATACTTGTCGTTATTGATGACCTGAAATCACATTACTTCTACATCAAAGGCTAGGCTCCAACCTCCTTGGTTTGATATCCTACGTGGAGCGTCGAGAGATAAGCATCTCTCCATTGCGGTATAATCTGACGATCCTTCCATTGGTCCATGCCACGCATTAAAGACAGTGTTCACGATAATCTTCAATTTTGAGATTAATCGCTATATTGATTAAGTGGCCCCAGGGTAGAACTAAATTGACATAGAAATTGAGAAAAACGCACCAGAAGTACACGAAATCTTTTAAAGGCAGTGTTCAAGATGGTTTTTGTCCCAGCGTTTTCCAAATAAAACAATGCGTTGGCCTCCAAGTGTTACCAAAATTACGAAGAAACGACGAGGAACGCATTAAAAATCGTATTTCAATGACATTATTCTATAAAATAGTCTAGTTGTCCGGTTGAATGTACATGTTCATGGTGGTTGTCACCGGTGGAAAATTGGATCAATCAAAAGTAGAAGAAAATTTCATGCAAATCAGGATTAGTTAGGGCCGTAAGGAAAGAGCGAAACAATGGAGAGTAGGGAATTGCAAAGGACGGGTCCACAAAAGATTTCATTGTCACAACAAACAGTTCTTGTGATACTTAAGAGGCGGGGCGATACTTAAGGATTTCGTGTACTTCTGGCGCGTTTTTCTCATTTTCTACGTCATTTTAGTTCTACCCAGGAACCATTTAATCAGTACAGCGAACAACCTCAAAATTAAAGATTATCGTGAACACTGCTTTAATATCACCTGTCCTTTTTACTCTCACAGGAACAAATTTGTTGTAGCAGTGAAATCTTTTGTGGACCCGTCCTCTGCAATTCTCCACTCTCCATTGCTTCGTACATTCTTCAGGACCCTAACTAATACTGTTTTGTCACTGTTCACGAAAAAAAAAACGTATTCTAGTTTTCGATGATTTTGAGAAGGCAAGTATACAATGTAGAGTATAAAAAGAGAAAGTTCCCTTAAAGGCACAGTCCAAGCTCAGGGACGAAATCTGAAGTTTCCACATAATTGTGAAGTAGACCCACCCCGTATACCACTTGCCAAGTGCGAGCTCTCAATTTCTTCGAATAAGCGAGATATAGGAGGAAGCCACCGTGGCGCGCCCACCTCGGGAAGCCACTTTGGCACGCCCCTTTTACGATCTTTCGAGCTCAACGGTGGCGAGATGAGCGATGCTTTCCAATCAGTAGCCCCGTTCTTCCCTTCATTCTCAGCCTCTCTCATCATTCAGGTCAGCTCACACCCAGCGGTTGCAAATGGAGGGAGTTACGAGCCTCGGACAACTCGTCCACCATGCCTCCGCAGCTCAATTTTTGAAAAGCCATAACTCCGTTCCCAGGAGGTTTTGAACGATTCCAGGGACATCATTACAATCAGCGTGAGACCGTTTTTAGGGTAGATAGAAAAACTGAAAACCGAATCTGAGGTTGGACTGTGCCTTTAAATTCCTGAAATGATGAAGAAAAAACTGTTCAAAAAACCTCTTGAATGATTAATTATGACTGTTCGTTGTGTTGCTCACTGCGGACAAAGTATCGAACCCAACGTCGGAGATTCTTTCGCGCTTTGAAATTCTTGGGTGAGTGACTTTATTTTCTGTTTTGTGTACCCTAAAAACTTTCCAAAAATAAGAGGGTTTAATGTACATGCTTGGATAATGAATTTCATCGTCATAAAGTCTATTCAAAATCCGGTTACCGTTACTTTGGTGAGACGAACGCCAACTGTTCCGACACTGAGCAGGACAACTGTGATAGGACGTGGGCGGGGTGGCCCAATGGGTCGGCTTGCTCACGAGAGTTCCACCCATTTTCCAACCGTATTTCGTCGCACCTCGGTTCCTAATCTTCTTAGAATGACCGAAAGCTTATGTTTCCGCCAAAAAGGTGAATTTTTCATCTTGAACACTGCCTTTAAGCCAAATCGATCTAAACGAGTCATCAGTTCGTCCGTGGAAGGGCTCGAAACTTTAGAACAATGGGTACAACGAATTTTCTGGAGATTTTTTTCTGGAAACAAGTGAAGGAGTCCATAGTACACCAGCTGCCGAAATTTGAGACAAAACGGTTCACAAATGACAAAGTTGTGAGCCCGAAAGCTTAAGAAATTTTCATGGTGTGCGCCGTAGGCCGTGTTCCGTCACGCTCAAATTAAAAACTTTCGATTTGATGAAGCACCTCGAATTTTCAACCAAATTTTCTATCACAGATTCACCAAGGAATAATAGGAAATAATAGGAAGTAAAGAAAAATTACAAAAAAATGGAATTCGTTTTTTCTTGTTTTTCTTGCTTGTATCCATGGTGAAGACTTTTAGTATATTGATAATATTTGCGCTTGGGGGAAGACTCACCGTTTTTTCAACGTTCTCAATGGTTTTTCTTCAAGACTCAGGAGATAACCACATTTCTGCCGTCAATCGGGCGCAACCTACGGTATGCTTAGTGAAAATACGCGACCGCACAATCGCCTTTTTCCGTTGCCGCGGACTGTACTGTGCTTCTCTGGGCCAAATTCCGGTCCGCAATTGCATCTCGACACGCTTTGCGGCCGCACGCGCTCAAGTCAGTCGGGTTTCTAGCGCCAAAGCCGACTCGATGTGGCCTTTTTATACAATTTTCTTCAATTTCTTTTAGTTTCCAGTTTCCAAAACCCACCTAGAGTCAGCAGATCAGCGGCCGCGGCGCTGGAAGCTCTTTCGACTCGTGAGCGTGCGGCCGCAAAGCGTGTCGAGACGCAATTGCGGATCGGAATTTGGCCCAGATAAGCACAGTACACTGTGTATTATAAAGATAGAACGCCTCCCGATTCCGGTGTTGGGTTTGCTGAGTATTATAGACTCTTTTGTTGATACAGATGTGATCAGGGTATAAACAAGACCTCGTATACCCATTTTGAGTGAGATTTAGTGTTTGCGCACTTCTCTAGAATAATTTTATGTCAATGTTCGTCCGATAAGAATGCGCGATCACAAATCTAAAGGCCGATCGGTCCTGCTGGCTACTTCATTGCATCAATACTCGATTTGGTGTGCATTCAACCTATTTGATTAGCCTTTTTTTCAAATAAAAATTATCATTCCTTGATTTTTGCCTGTTGAAGTGCAGAAATCGAGAGAAATAGCCGACCACTGGCCGATGCGCTCAAATCCCGCAGATTCTAAATTGGATTAAAAACACGACTGGAGGCGATCTACTCTGGACCATATAGCTTTTGCCGAAGCAAGAAAATTACCTCAGACTCGCTTATGTGGGTGCTTACGTTGTCTTTCCAGAAACTGCGACTTTGGCATCGCAAAAACATGGGAAATGAAGGTAGGTGTCCCTCTTATATCCTCTTATACTCGCAAGAGTTCATCCGACAGAAAATGAACAACGTGGGTTGTGGATGTCCTTCACTCCAAATGTCCTGACAGAGTGTAGGAGATCTACCTCCGCACTTTGGGCGGCTAAACTGCGGTAGTATATCTGTCATGACAGTCAGAGCTTTGCACGTGAAGGAAGTCTACAAATTTCATTCGTCAGCTATCAGATGATCCCATCGAGTAAAAGAAGATGTGGGGAAAACACCTCAATTTGAGCCGGTCGAAGTGACGCTTATCGGGCTTATCATGTCAAAATCTTCCTATCGCCTTTATATTTTGCCATGACCGACCGCTCCACGGCTTGTTTCGCCCGGACTCATACGAGCAAGCCATGCTTTATCTTCTTTTCCCAATGATTTTGCGCGCCAAAGTAGCAGTTTCAAGCAAGCAAGTCTGTATCGTCCAGAGTGGTTCGTCTGCTGTCTTAATCTCAATCCAATGAAGAATCCTTGGGGTATGTTGGTTCTGTAAATCTGAGTGATTGGTGTTCATGATACGCAGCGTATAAGGGGCCTCATTCCATAGAAAGCGCAGTTGGCCTTTGGCGGTCGTTTCTTGAAGGTGGCTACGAGTCATCAACGATTTTTGACCGCTGAGGGGTCTTTACCACGTTCCTTCGCGTGGTAGACTTCCTCGTTGTCGACCGTGGCGAATATGATGTCCTTGTGGAGGACTGTGGTGAAGGTGACCCCCTTGCTACGGACCGTGACATGGACCATATTTTTGTTGATAGAGACCCGTACCTATTGAAAGGATGGGACCCCATTCCCATGGAAGAGGTGCGGCTCCCGACTCCTTGACAACCTTGTGATGTAGCACGATAGTAGCACCTGCTGCTGTTTGGGAAACGGGGATGCGACAACAACTTTGCCTTTTAGAGCCACGTAGTAATTTGAATAAACCATGTGTTCCTCAGGGCAGCAAGTGCTGTTGCTACAAAGAACCTTACAACTAGACGAGGTATCTGATCAGAAAGCCCATCGTGGCCGAATGCCCCCCTCCCCCAGTGTCTGATGAGAGGCGGAAGGTCACCTTTTCATGCACTGGGGAGGTTGATATATGTAGATAGCAATACGCTTTCGATATAGCAACAACGCGCTCGAACCGAAGTTATGACCCGCTTCTCCTTCAGCAGCAGCAGGCTTTTAATCGTCCGAATGAGAGCACGGGCTGCAACATTTAAAAAGTTCAAATTGATAATATTAAGCTTTTGATTCAACCACAAAGCCGTTTGTACCACTACCGCACCATAGGGCTTCTCATAAGGCCGGGTTTATACTTCCATCGACGCACGGCTGCGCTGCTCGGCGAAATGCATTCCTGCAATGTTGAACATGCGGCGCGGCGCGATCAATATTATAGAATCGCAGTTTGTCGTGCTGGCCGGCTACGGAGGTGTAAACGGTGCCGCATATGCGCCCGCATGTGCTTTGACGCGCCGTCGATCTTTAATCGAAAATTCAAAATCCACAGATTTCATCGGAACAAGGAGTGTGGAAATTTCTATCTCCGGTTTTCTGGCCGTTTTGACCATTCTGCTACTGTTTTGTGCAAAATTAGCAGAAATCAGAAAAAAATCCGTGAAATCGACGAAAACCAGCTCTGTCGAACAGTGCAGCTCTTCTTTGCGTTCAATAGGGCAATTGCTGCCAAAGGTAGGATTCGCCATAAGAATGGTTGTTGTGGTAGATAGATCTGCTCATCACAAAAGTGAAAATATGTGATAAGTCGGTGGAAAAAACGTTCAGGAACAATAGATTGCTAGTTGTCAGCCCGCCCACAACTAAATAAATTCTTATGAATGCTTGTTTTGATGTCCTTCGTCTTGGTCTTGAATAGAAAAACAAGCACTTATGAGAATCCTGTCAGTTGGGGACGGGCGCACTCCCACCACTTAGCCGTTCTGGGTTGTTTTTGTGCGTTTCTCTGCAACTTTTCACTCTTCTCACTTTTTGATGGTCAGACCTGCATTCTAATGAAGAGAACTCAACAATCGATTTGAACGCAAACCCTACTTACGTAAGTATTCAGTAATGCGGCACAATAGGGGTTGCATCCAAGGGCAGACATCGAATCGAAATCCTCGCGGCTGCTCCTGCTGCTAACAGCGGTATATGAATTCAAGGTATGCTGGGATTGAACCCATCGATATCGACAGCAGCTGTTGCTGTAGCTGTTAGCAGCAGTTGTTGCTGATAGCCAACGAGGGGTTGAATGCGATTTCTGTGCTCTGAGAGTTCTACCCGATCAATAGCCAATAAATAGCCACGAAATGCCTGCTTTCCTGCAATTGCCGAGAAATGGTCGGGAAGTTGCTGGTTGCCGCGAAATAGCCGCGAAATGACCGCCAAATAATATTTTGTATCGAAGTTTTCATCGCGTCAGATTCACCTTTTGAAGAAGGCGCTTCCAATCGGACAAGTAGAGTATACGACGCAATTCTGTGGCATGGTTCGGATGGAAACATCGCCGTCTGTTCAACTACCCAAGCTTGCGGTACTTGGACCCCGCCTAGCACCTGGAGGCCCAGCCCAACCGCTGTGAGCACAGGTGGCTGCCCGGCTAGACGATATAGTGAGGATAGAATAATTTCGAATAATATAATCAATCATTTTTTTGGCTTCGATGTCGGATTGGCTTGCGCTGTTTTCGATTTTCAGACATCAAGTAGTCTCCTTCTGATCGGAAGCTTCTGAAGACTTTGCAAAGCGCGACAACCATGAGATCAACGTAGTTTGTCTCGTGAGCTTCTTTTAATAGTTCTACTCAAAACTAGGCATACTTTCAATATAACCAGTCGTTCCGTTTCCTGTTGGTTTTCGTTAAATTTGCATGTTCTTCTCGACTGGAATGAATAGATGAAATAAAGTAGTACGAAAGCTTTACATAATTGATGGCGGTGTTGGATTCTTCGCATTCATAAAATCACAATTGTCAGTTGTTCAAAAAAAATTCGAAAATTCGAACGTTTTCGAATAACTGACAGCTTTGACTCTGTGAATGCAAAAAAGATGTTTCGTAGTTGTTACATCACAGCTATAACAAGGATGCTGAGAAATACACTCTCTTCTCAACCAGAAAAGTTCAAATACAAATTTTTTTCCAAGAATTTCTCTGTTTTCTGGTCGTTTTAGCCTTTCTGTTTTCTGAAAGTTTCTAAAAAATTTCCTCACACCCCTGATCGGAACTTGTGCGGTCCGCGATTTTCACGCTTTAAAAGCAAAGTTTGTTGTGCGTGAAAATTGCGGCACGGACGAGTTTTGGCGCAACCATTTGTTGAAATCGTTAATTTGCTTATCATTTATACAAAATGGGACATAGAGAATTAACGTAGTGGTGGAGCTGCTAGCCACGAATCCATATCGGCAGCATACAGGGCGCTAAGGGCCGGATATACTGGGAGAACTCCGCCCATTTTTTCAATACCACTCTCGGAGCCCGGCTGGTGGTCCTGTCTTGATGCGAGAGTGGTACTCAGCGAGTCTCTGAGTAAAAAGGTCTGCAGAGTTCTAGCGACCAGCGGCACGCCGCTGAGCGAGAGCTTTGGGGCGTGGTCAAATCATGGCGCGGCGTTATGCACGGACCCGTCGCGGAGTTGCAGCGACGATGCCGCCACACTCGCTGCTGTTCTCCCATTGCGTACAACCTTTCACACTCGACGACAAATGTTTTTGACCGCTTTAATGTTTTTAATGTAATGAGTGTTTTCATGGAAGACACTCTAACAATTCATGAAGACTTGTAGGGCTAGGAAGCAGTGAAATACCTAAAAATGAAATTGAGACGCATCAAAGTGATGATGCCCTCAAATAACATTTCAATCAAGAATAATTTTCATCGTAGCTACGCTATCACCGAGAAAAGCAAAACGAGAGTCGTAAAGAACAAGAATCAAAGGAAATCCTCGAAATTTTACAATATCGAAGGTTTCAAGAACTTCTTTCTAATAATGATTGAAACCATGAAAAAAAAAACAGTTTCACAGAATCAGTTATATGGATATATTCAACAGTAGAGCTCAATTTGATCGGTGGGGGCGTTTGTCGAAAATGGTTCAGACCATTTCCCGCCGCCGCTCGCTGACGGCGTCGCTACGAGAGTCGCTACTGGCGACGAAAATACTCTGCGAGATCACCAGGCCGCCGTTGCCGTGCGACACTTGGCCGTCCTCGCCCGCTGCTTGGCGTCCCCCCTCCTCCATCGTTGCGCTGCCACACTCGCTGCGGTGCAACCCTGCAGAGCCCTTGAAGGCAGCGTTCACAATAGCAGGATGCCTCGTACTCTCCTCACATGAAAAAAGGGCAACTCTTGCTACACCTTATGAGCCAAATGGTTGCTAGAGTCCGACCTATAAGCCAGGAGATTAGCCGCACTCACGGTTGCATTACTCTTAACCTGCAAGATCTTGACGTGAACGTTCGAAGGACGAAAGTCGATTTTGAAGGCGGCCTTCAACACCCATAAAACTCGCAGATGCGACCAAAGAGAATTTGAGCCCTTGCGTTCACGGGACCACCCATCAGCTGCGATTCTTCGGTCCGAGCTCATCGTTTGGGAGAAAACTCAGAAGCTCCACGACTGAAGGAAGACCACAAAGGGACGCGGCTCGATGTCGCCGATCCTATTTGCTTCCTTCTAGACAAAGTTAACAGAAATTGACAAATAAGCACCTTCGCGGACAAGATGAAATTCAATTTGGCACACTGGATGGATAGAATTTCTTTAGAGAGGCTTGAGCGATGATACGTCAGTTTTCCCTGTTAGGAACTATGTACACATGTACGTAGGAACAAGCCATATGTGTTCACATGCACATCATCGCCTTTCCTGATATACTAATAGCGTGAAAGGCACGGTGCAACCCACAGAATCATTGTTATGTCTTGTGCCCTAAACTGAAATCCATGCTGTTCACAATAGTGACTTTAGAATCGCTCGAAACCTCCTGCAAAAAGGTCATGGCTACTGAAAAATCGCGACTTCGAATAGCGAAGATTTTTTGAAAGAGTTGTTTCTGGCCGATGGAAACCGATGAACAGGCGTAGGAACTGGCTGCTTGTTAGAGGGCGGTCTAAATGACTACTCGAACATTTCTTACTTATTCGGAGAAGTGAGATTTCGCTGTTGGCAGGGTTGCTATACACTGCAGCCGAAGCACAATATCCAATTTTACCCACGACGTTGGGCTATGTTCCTGGAGAAGTAACCGATTACTCAAGAAAGTCAGCCTATATTCTCTGAGTCAATTGGATACATTGTCTGATTAGAAGGTTTTCGGACTGGATTTTTCACATCCGACAGATCCCATTGAATGCGATTGGAATCGTTCCAATATTCGTTCGCGATCATTATTGTGAAGTTTCTTCCCCTGGGGGAATGAAAGTCCTTTTCTGTGAGATATATGCTGATGGAGAGACTCCGATTCAGTAGCAGCAGCTGCCAATACATTCTTCAACATGCCCTGTACAGCAACTCGTTCTGCTCTACAGGCGAAACCGGGTGCCACAAAAAGGGTGGACCACCTAAGCACCTTTCATTATATCTAGCTAATTGCAGGAAGTTGTGAAAATGGGGCAAGGATTAGGGCTCCACCCTCTCTACTGAAATTAGGTACAGCCCTAGCAACCGTCCGCAGCAGAACCATGATTTTCAACACACTTCACGAAGGGAGAAGCTCTTCTTCGAGTGGATAATGAAGATGACCCCTCAGCGTTCAAAATCGAAGTTCTGAAGAAGACTCGACGTCACCTTTTAGGACCGATACTGCCAACAGGTAGATGCCTCCGAGGGCGCGAACTGTTACGGTTACGCCCTCGAACGCCATTTGGCGAGAATTCACAGGTCTTAGCCACGATCACTAGAGTCCGCAAATTCTTGTGTCGAAGGTAAACGGAGGCAAGTTCTACGCAGGGTCTTCCTAAAAACCGAAGGTTAACCCAGCTTATTATCTCGTAGCTAAACCCGTAAATACTTTCCATAATTGGAGCGAGAATTCACTGGTTCAGCTACAGCCTGTCTTGAGCAGCAATCTCAACCCGAGCTGGTTACGCTGAACGCAGGGAAGCCGATCACACAGCGTCGGCCCAGTTATCTTACGAAGTGATTACTCGACACTTTGTGGCTGGTCGTGGAGTGTGACCCAGTGTCGCTCTCTGAAAGACCTTGCCAAGGATAGTCTTGACCGCGGGGGTGCTGCAGACAGTAGGGAAGAAACGGGAGTACGGTCAGTCGCAGCTGGGACCGTCTTTCTAGTACAGATCGGGACAGGTTGGATCAATCCATCGAAAGCTGTAGCGAGATTTTTTGTAGATTCTCGCGAAAAAAGTTAGACTAGTTGCCTCTGAAACCCTTGGCATCTCCGGTTTTCGTGTGAGGCATCTAGCTATGCGTTGGCAGAGAACCTCAAACGGCCCACGACGATCTCACGTAATGTGGCCACCTTATACACCCACGGTGGTCGCAGGGAAGGACGCTGCCGTGTTCATCTGCACCAGAAAGATGTGTGGGGTGGGGGCGGAATCCCACAGCAATGGGATCAGCGGCACACTGGGTTGAGGGACTGCTGAACTCACTCTGGCCACGAAAACCAATGTAGTTTTTGAGCACGACTACGAAAGGAACAGCACCGCAGTAGGCGGAGCTATTCAAATCAATGGGGGAGGGAATCACACTTTTCGGCTTCTTCAGTATTGGATTGATTCAACTGCTTCAGCTACTCGCTTCGAGCGTATTGAATCACTAGTAGGGGTGGGGGTTTATACTCATCGGATTTCTTACAACTTGATTCTTAGAGCTTAACTGATTGAAGGACTTTAGAGAATCGCTTCTTTGCCGACTCGGTTCATTTGGGAAATCATTTAATCAGCTTTCGACTATTCCAATTAATCGAGGAGGATTTTATACTTAGGGGCTTCTTTAGAACCTGTTGGATTCAGGTACTTCCGTTCTTCTACAGGTTCTCGAATCATTCGCGATGTTCAGTTGTTCGCTTTCCGGATATTTGAATAATTCCGAGAGAAATTCACAAATGGTCGTTTTCTCAGAACTTGATTGATTCAAGTACTACGATTATTCGCTTTTTCGCGATATCGATTTATTGGGGAAGTTCAGCTGTTAGGTTTTCAGATACTCTAATCATGTAGGTGAGGAGTTTTAATTCGATCGATTTCTCTAGGAATCGATCGATACAATTTTATTAGCTCTTCTTCAAGAGCTCGGTTCATTCGGGGAATTCAGTCGTTCAGACTTCGGATATTCGAATCTTTTAAGGGAGGAATTTCTAAGCATCGGTTTCTTCAGAATTTGATTGATTCAACTGCTTTAGCTATTCGCTTCTTCGAGCGTATTGAATCACTAGTAGGGCTGGGGGTTTATACTCATCGGATTTCTTACAACTTGATCCTTAGAGCTTAACTGATTGAAGGACTTCAGAGAATCGCTTCTTTGCCGACTCGGTTCATTTGGGAAATCATTTAATCAGCTTTCGACTATTCGAATTAATCGAGGAGGATTTTATACTTAGGGGCTTCTTTAGAACCTGTTGGATTCAGGT
Source organism: Aplectana chamaeleonis (assembly GCA_029168955.1). Taxonomy (NCBI): domain Eukaryota; kingdom Metazoa; phylum Nematoda; class Chromadorea; order Rhabditida; family Cosmocercidae; genus Aplectana; species Aplectana chamaeleonis. The sequence goes on from JAPDOI010001209.1 coordinate 178,586, forward strand.
ACTTCAGTTCTTCTACAGGGTCTCGAATCATTCGGGTTGTTCAGTTATTCGCTCTCCGAATATTTGAATATTTCCGAGAGAACTTCACTAGTGGTCGTTTTATAGAATTTGATGGATTCAAGTACTACGATTATTCGCTCTTTCGCGATATCGATTTATAGGGGGATTCAGCTGCTAGGTCTTCAGATATTCTAATCATGTAGGAGAGGAGTTATGAATCGATCGATTTCTCTAGGAATCGATCGATACAATTTTATCAGCTCTTCTTCAAGAGCTCGGTTCATTCGGGGAATTCAGTCGTTCAGACTTCAGATATTCGAATCCTTCAAGGAAGGAATTTCTAGGCAATGGTTCCATCAAAATTTGATTGATTCAACTGCTTTAGCTATTCGCTTCTTTGAGCGTATTGAATCACTAGTAGGGGTGTTGGTTTATACTCATCGGATTTCTTACAACTTGATCCTTAGAGCTTAACTGATTGAAGGACTTCAGAGAATCGCTTCTTTGCCGACTCGGTTCATTTGGGAAATCATTTAATCAGCTTTCGACTATTTGAATCAATCGAGGAGGGGTTTATACTTAGCTGCTTCTCTGGAAACTGTTTGATTCAGGTACTTCAGTTCTTCTACAGGGTCTCGAATCATTCGGGTTGTTCAGTTATTCGCTCTCCGAATATTTGAATATTTCCGAGAGAACTTCACTAGTGGTCGTTTTCTTAGAACTTGATCAATTCAAGTACTACGATTATTCGCTTTCTCGCGATATCGATTTATTGGGGAAGTTCAGCTGTTAGGTTTTCAGATACTCTTATCATGTAGGGGAGGAGTTTTGAATCGATCGATTTCGCTAGGAATCTATCGATACAATTTTATCAGCTTTTCTTCAAGAGCTCGGTTCATTCGGGGAATTCAGTCGTTCAGACTTCAGAGATTCGAATCCTTCAAGGAAGGAATTTCTAGGCAATGGTTCCATCAGAATTTGATTGATTCAACTGTTTTAGTTATTTATTCGCTTCTTCGAGCGTATGGAATCACTAGTAGGGGCGAGGGTTTATACTCATCGGATTTCTTACAACTTGATCCTTAGAGCTTAACTGGTTGGAGGACTTGAGAGAATCGCTTGTTTGCCGATTCGGTTCATTTGGGAAATCATTTAATCAGCTTTCGACTATTCGAATCAACCGAGGAGGGGATTATACTTAGCGGCTTCTTTGAAACCTGTTGGATTCAGGTACTTCCGCTCTTCTACAGGCTCTCGAATCGTTCGGGACGTTCAGTTATTCGCCTTCCGGATATTTGAATAATTCCGAGAGAAATTCACAAATGGTCGTTTTCTTAGAACTTGATTGATTCAGGTACTACGATTATTCGCTTTTTCGCGATATCGATTTATTGGGGAAGTTCAGCTGTTAGGTTTTCAGATACTCTAATCATGTAGGTGAGGAGTTTTAATTCGATCGATTTCTCTAGGAATCGATCGATACACTTTTATTAGCTCTTCTTCAAGGGCTCGGTTCATTTGGGGAATTCAGTCGTTCAGACTTCGGATATTCGAGAATCTTTTAAGGGAGGAATTTCTAAGCATCGGTTTCTTCAGAATTTGATTGATTCAACTGCTTTAGCTATTCGCTTCTTCGAGCGTATGGAATCACTAGTAGCGGTGGGGGTTTATACTCATCGGATTTCTTACAACTTGATCCTTAGAGCTTAACTGATTGAAGGACTTGAGAGAATCGCTTGTTTGCCGATTCGGTTCATTTGGGAAATCATTTAATCAGCTTTCGACTATTTGAATCAATCGAGGAGGGGTTTATACTTAGCGGCTTCTTTGGAACCTGTTGGATTCAGGTACTTCCGCTCTTCTACAGGCTCTCGAATCATTCGGGATGTTCAGTTATTCGCCTTCCGGATATTTGAATAATTCCGAGAGAAATTCACAAATGGTCGTTTTCTTAGAACTTGATTGATCCAAGTACTACGATTATTCGCTTTTTCGCGATATCGATTTATTGGGGAAGTTCAGCTGTTAGGTTTTCAGATACTCTAATCATGTAGGTGAGGAGTTTTAATTCGATCGATTTCTCTAGGAATCGATCAATACAATTTTATTAGCTGTTCTTCAAGAGCTCGGTTCATTCGGGGAATTCAGTCGTTCAGACTTCGGATATTCGAATCCTTTAAGGGAGGAATTTCTAAGCATCGGTTTTTTCAGAATTTGATTGATTCAACTGCTTTAGTTATTTATTCGCTTCTTCGAGCGTATGGAATCACTAGTAGGGGCGAGGGTTTATACTCATCGGATTTCTTACAACTTGATCCTTAGAGCTTAACTGGTTGGAGGACTTGAGAGAATCGCTTGTTTGCCGATTCGGTTCATTTGGGAAATCATTTAATCAGCTTTCGACTATTCGAATCAGTCGAGCAGGGGTTTATACTTAGCGGCTTCTTTGGAACCTGTTGGATTCAGGTACTTCCGCTCTTCTACAGGCTCTCGAATCATTCGGGATGTTCAGTTATTCGCCTTCCGGATATTTGAATAATTCCGAGAGAAATTCACAAATGGTCGTTTTCTTAGAACTTGATTGATCCAAGTACTACGATTATTCGCTTTTTCGCGATATCGATTTATTGGGGAAGTTCAGCTGTTAGGTTTTCAGATACTCTAATCATGTAGGTGAGGAGTTTTAATTCGATCGATTTCTCTAGGAATCGATCAATACAATTTTATTAGCTGTTCTTCAAGAGCTCGGTTCATTCGGGGAATTCAGTCGTTCAGACTTCGGATATTCGAATCCTTTAAGGGAGGAATTTCTAAGCATCGGTTTTTCAGAATTTGATTGATTCAACTGCTTTAGTTATTTATTCGCTTCTTCGAGCGTATGGAATCACTAGTAGGGGCGAGGGTTTATACTCATCAGGTTCTTACAACTTGATCCTTAGAGCTTAACTGGTTGGAGGACTTGAGAGAATCGCTTGTTTGCCGATTCGGTTCATTTGGGAAATCATTTAATCAGCTTTCGACTATTCGAATCAACCGAGGAGGGGTTTATACTTAGCGGCTTCTTTGGAACCTGTTGGATTCAGGTACTTCCGCTCTTCTACAGGCTCTGGAATCGTTCGGGACGTTCAGTTATTCGCCTTCCGGATATTTGAATAATTCCGAGAGAAATTCACAAATGGTCGTTTTCTTAGAACTTGATTGATTCACATACTACGATTATTCGCTTTTTCGCGATATCGATTTATTGGGGAAGTTCAGCTGTTAGGTTTTCAGATACTCTAATCATGTAGGTGAGGAGTTTTAATTCGATCGATTTCTCTAGGAATCGATCGATACACTTTTATTAGCTCTTCTTCAAGGGCTCGGTTCATTTGGGGAATTCAGTCGTCCAGACTTCCGATATTCGAATCCTTTGAGGGAGCAATTTCTAAGCATCGGTTTCTTCAAGAATTTGATTGATTCAACTGCTTTAGCTATTCGCTTCTTCGAGCGTATGGAATCACTAGTTGGGGCGAGGGTTTATACTCATCGGATTTCTTACAACTTGATCCTTAAAGCTTAACTGGTTGAAGGACTTGAGAGAATCGCTTGTTTGCCGATTCAGTTCATTTGGAAATCATTTAATCGGCTTTCGACTATTCGAATCAGTCGAGCAGAGGTTTTATACTTAGCTGCTTCTCTGGAAACTGTTTGATTCAGGTACTTCAGTTCTCCTACAGGGTCTCGAATCATTCGGGTTGTTCAGTTATTCGCTCTCCGAATATTTGAATATTTCCGAGAGAACTTCACTAGTGGTCGTTTTCTTAGAACTTGATCAATTCAAGTACTACGATTATTCGCTTTCTCGCGATATCGATTTATTGGGGAAGTTCAGCTGTTAGGTTTTCAGATACTCTTATCATGTAGGGGAGGAGTTTTGAGTCGATCGATTTCTCTAGGAATCGATCAATACAATTTTATTAGCTGTTCTTCAAGAGCTCGGTTCATTCGGGGAATTCAGTCGTTCAGACTTCGGATATTCGAATCCTTTAAGGGAGGAATTTCTAAGCATCGGTTTCTTCAGAATTTGATTGATTCAACTGCTTTAGCTATTCGCTTCTTCGAGCGTATGGAATCACTAGTTGGGGCGAGGGTTTATACTCATCGGATTTCTTACAACTTGATCCTTAGAGCTTAACTGGTTGGAGGACTTGAGAGAATCGCTTGTTTGCCGATTCGGTTCATTTGGGAAATCATTTAATCAGCTTTCGACTATTCGAATCAACCGAGGAGGGGTTTATACTTAGTGGCTTCTCTGGAACCTGTAGGATTCAGGGACTTCCGCTCTTCTACAGGGTCTCGAATCATTCGGGACGTTCAGTTATTCGCCTTCCGGATATTTGAATAATTCCGAGAGAAATTCACAAATGGTCGTTTTCTTAGAACTTGATTGATTCACATACTACGATTATTCGCTTTTTCGCGATATCGATTTATTGGGGAAGTTCAGCTGTTAGGTTTTCAGATACTCTAATCATGTAGGTGAGGAGTTTTAATTCGATCGATTTCTCTAGGAATCGATCAATACAATTTTATTAGCTGTTCTTCAAGAGCTCGGTTCATTCGGGGAATTCAGTCGTTCAGACTTCGGATATTCGAATCCTTTAAGGGAGGAATTTCTAAGCATCGGTTTTTTCAGAATTTGATTGATTCAACTGCTTTAGTTATTTATTCGCTTCTTCGAGCGTATGGAATCACTAGTAGGGGCGAGGGTTTATACTCATCGGATTTCTTACAACTTGATCCTTAGAGCTTAACTGGTTGGAGGACTTGAGAGAATCGCTTGTTTGCCGATTCGGTTCATTTGGGAAATCATTTAATCAGCTTTCGACTATTCGAATCAACCGAGGAGGGGTTTATACTTAGCGGCTTCTTTGGAACCTGTTGGATTCAGGTACTTCCGCTCTTCTACAGGCTCTCGAATCGTTCGGGACGTTCAGTTATTCGCCTTCCGGATATTTGAATAATTCCGAGAGAAATTCACAAATGGTCGTTTTCTAAGAATTTGATTGATTCAAATACTACGATTATTCGCTTTTTCGCGATATCGATTTATTGGGGAAGTTCAGCTGTTAGGTTTTCAGATACTCTAATCATGTAGGTGAGGAGTTTTAATTCGATCGATTTCTCTAGGAATCGATCGATACAATTTCATTAGCTCTTCTTCAAGAGCTCGGTTCATTCGGGGAATTCAGTCGTTCAGACTTCGGATATTCGAATCCTTTAAGGGAGGAATTTCTAAGCATCGTTTTTTTCAGAATTTGATTGATTCAACTGCTTTAGTTATTTATTCGCTTCTTCGAGCGTATGGAATCACTAGTTGGGGCGAGGGTTTATACTCATCGGATTTCTTACAACTTGATCCTTAGAGCTTAACTGGTTGAAGGACTTGAGAGAATCGCTTGTTTGCCGATTCGGTTCATTTGGGAAATCATTTAATCAGCTTTCGACTATTCGAATCAACCGAGGAGGGGTTTATACTTAGCGGCTTCTTCGGAACCTGTTGGATTCAGGTACTTCCGCTCTTCTACAGGCTCTCGAATCGTTCGGGACGTTCAGTTATTCGCCTTCCGGATATTTGAATAATTCCGAGAGAAATTCACAAATGGTCGTTTTCTTAGAACTTGATTGATTCAAATACTACGATTATTCGCTTTTCGCGATATCGATTTATTGGGAAGTTCAGCTGTTAGGTTTTCAGATACTCTAATCATGTAGGTGAGGAGTTTTAATTCGATCGATTTCTCTAGGAATCGATCAATACAATTTTATTAGCTCTTCTTCAAGAGCTCCGGTTCATTCGGGAATTCAGTCGTTCAGACTTCGGATATTCGAATCCTTTATGGGAGGAATTTCTAAGCATCGGTTTTTTCAGAATTTTATTGATTCAACTGCTTTAGTTATTTATTCGCTTCTTCGAGCGTATGGAATCACTAGTAGGGGCGAGGGTTTATACTCATCGGATTTCTTACAACTTGATCCTTAGAGCTTAACTGATTGAAGGACTTGAGAGAATCGCTTGTTTGCCGATTCGTTTCATTTGGGAAATCATTTAATCAGCTTTCGACTATTCGAATCAACCGAGGAGGGGTTTATACTTAGCGGCTTCTTTGGAACCTGTTGGATTCAGGTACTTCCGCTCTTCTACAGGCTCTCGAATCATTCGGGATGTTCAGTTATTCGCCTTCCGGATATTTGAATAATTCCGAGAGAAATTCACAAATGGTCGTTTTCTTAGAACTTGATTGATCCAAGTACTACGATTATTCGCTTTTTCGCGATATCGATTTATTGGGGAAGTTCAGCTGTTAGGTTTTCAGATACTCTAATCATGTAGGTGAGGAGTTTTAATTCGATCGATTTCTCTAGGAATCGATCAATACAATTTTATTAGCTGTTCTTCAAGAGCTCGGTTCATTCGGGGAATTCAGTCGTTCAGACTTCGGATATTCGAATCCTTTAAGGGAGGAATTTCTAAGCATCGGTTTCTTCAGAATTTGATTGATTCAACTGCTTTAGCTATTCGCTTCTTCGAGCGTATGGAATCACTAGTAGGGGCGAGGGTTTATACTCATCGGATTTCTTACAACTTGATCCTTAGAGCTTAACTGGTTGGAGGACTTGAGAGAATCGCTTGCTTGCCGATTCGGTTCATTTGGGAAATCATTTAATCAGCTTTCGACTATTCGAGTCAGTCGAGCAGGGGTTTATACTTAGTGGCTTCTTTGGAACCTGTTGGATTCAGGTACTTCCGCTCTTCTACAGGCTCTCGAATCGTTCGGGACGTTCAGTTATTCGCCTTCCGGATATTTGAATAATTCCGAGAGAAATTCACAAATGGTCGTTTTCTTAGAACTTGATTGTTCCAAGTACTACGATTATTCGCTTTTTCGCGATATCGATTTTTTGGGGAAGTTCAGCTGTTAGGTTTTCAGATACTCTAATCATGTAGGTGAGGAGTTTTAATTCGATCGATTTCTCTAGGAATCGATCGATACAATTTTATTAGCTGTTCTTCAGAGCTCGGTTCATTCGGGGAATTCAGTCGTTCAGACTTCGAATTATTCGAATCTTTTAAGGGAGGAATTTCTAAGCATCGGTTTCTTCAGAATTTGATTGATTCAACTGCTTTAGTTATTTATTCGCTTCTTCGAGCGTATGGAATCACTAGTAGGGGCGAGGGTTTATACTTATCGGATTTCTTACAACTTGATCCTTAGAGCTTAACTGGTTGAAGGACTTGAGAGAATCGCTTGTTTGCCGATTCGGTTCATTTGGGAAATCATTTAATCAGCTTTCGACTATTTGAATCACTCGAGGAGGGGTTTATACTTAGCGGCTTCTTTGGAACCTGTTGGATTCAGGTACTTCCGCTCTTCTACAGGCTCTCGAATCATTCGGGACGTTCAGTTATCCGCCTTCCGGATATTTGAATAATTCCGAGAGAAATTCACAGATGGTCGTTTTCTTAGAACTTGATTGATTCAAGTACTACGATTATTCGCTCTTTCGCGATATCGATTTATAGGGGGATTCAGCTGCTAGGTCTTCAGATATTCTAATCATGTAGGAGAGGAGTTATGAATCGATCGATTTCTCTAGGAATCGATCAATACAATTTTATTAGCTGTTCTTCAAGAGCTCGGTTCATTCGGGGAATTCCAGTCGTTCAGACTTCGGATATTCGAATCCTTTAAGGGAGGAATTTCTAAGCATCAGTTTTTTCAGAATTTGATTGATTCAACTGCTTTAGTTATTTATTCGCTTCTTCGAGCGTATGGAATCACTAGTAGGGGCAGGGGTTTATACTCATCGGATTTCTTACAACTTGATCCTTAGAGCTTAACTGATTGGAGGACTTGAGAGAATCGCTTGTTTGCCGATTCGGTTTCATTTGGGAAATCATTTAATCAGCTTTCGACTATTCGAATCAATCGAGGAGGGGTTTATACTTAGCGGCTTCTTTGGAAACCTTGTTGGATTCCAGGTACTTCCGCTCTTCTACAGGCTCTCTCGAATCATTCAGGACGTTCAGTTATTCGCCTTCCGGAACGGAAACATTGAGAAAGATATCGCCGAGCCACTACGGTTGATTCAAATACTAATTATTCTTGACGTCATCAATACCACTGTACAGGAATGCAGCTTTGACCTATTTTCAGATCTCTAGACACCGATTACGTCTATTGTTTTAATTCAGCTGTCCTTACACTTCGATTGATTTTTACCATTTCCCGCGTATAATTCACTGGTTTTCAGTGATACAATTTATTTATTCAGAATCTCAACAATCATGCGAAGGAATATTCTTCTTCGAGCTAAAGGTTCCTAAAAAAGATCTCAACTCGAAAACGAAGTACTGAGCACTTACTTACACAGTATTGAAAACTACGAACTGGATTTCATGCCACAAAATTGATTCGAATCAAACTGCAGTTCTGACTGCGACAAAAAGGAAGGAGCCGAATAAAAAATGTCAAGGGAATTAAACAAGTAACAAGCTGGTCTAACAATTTCCGATGACCGATCGGGTGAAATTTAACTACAGGCTGGAATTTGAATTCGGAAATTGCCGCTCGTTCACAGAATGGACTAACAACCGTGATTCAGTAATTTCGTCCTGAGAAGACATAAGTGTAGAGATAGTAAGTGAACAATAGAGCTATATAATAATGAATAACATCACGATAATATCACATCACACGCAGAAGAAAATCTGAGTATCGATTATTCGCTTCGCGATATCGATTTATTCAGTGCTGTTAGCCCGTTTGGCGCGATGCTGGAAGAGGAGTTTTAATTCGATCGATTTTCGCTAGAATCGATACATACAAAACTGATAGTCTAAAAACCCTAGCTTCATTTGAGGAGAAATACTTACGTTGCACATTCGCCAGTGAATCCTTTCCCTACGAGGAATTTCGAACCATATCGCTTCTCAGGAATTCTGATATGTATTTGAACTGCGATTTGGCTTAACTCGCCCAAGCGCAACTCTCGATGAAATCGGCGTTCGGGCGTGAAATGCGGTTTTTCCTCCATCGAAAGAGCGTAAAGTTGGGGTATACACCCAAAAATGGTTTGGAATGGTTCCTTGGCGCTCGGAAAAATGAGAAAACCGCGTATGATTTTGGTCAAAGAAAAAACTGTTAATCTCCTTTTTTTTCAGTTGGCGTTTCACGATCTTGTTACAGTACTTAAAATTGAGCGAGAAGCTAATTGCGCTTGGGAGTCTGGAAGTGGATGCAGCTAGCTCCTATTCAAGTTTTGGAGTTAATCAATTTTAGCGGACCCTCAAAGGTGAGAATCAAGACAGGTAAAAACGTGTAAACATGTTGTGTAAAATAAATCGACGTTCACTGAGCTTTAGAAAATGAACTATTGTGAAAATCAGCACATTCAACTGAAACTGGAAGCTTCCGGCCAAGATTGTTCTCTTTAAGGACGGTTGGTGTAAATGGATTTGAGAAGTGCGCAGGACCTTGCCTTGCTGAAAGTGTGAGCCACACAGTGGAAAGCGTGAGTTGTCATGGAAGTGTGCGAGCCACCTGTCGGAAAGCGTAGGTTGTCGTGTGCAGGAAGTGTGCGGGACCCTGGTGGGAATGCGCGGGACGCCGTGGAAGGTGTGCGGTAACCCGGTAGAGTGCGCGGGACGCCCATGCCGAAGCGTGCAGGCTCGCCGATGGAAAGGTCGCAGGACGCCGCAGAAAATGCGGATTTGGTGGGAGTGCGCGAGAAGCCGTGGAAATGTACGGGACTTTGGTGGGAGGTGTGCAGGACGCCGTGAAAGCGTGGCCCAATGGGGTGCGCAGGACGCCGTAAGTATGTACGGGACCCAGTGGGAGTGTGCAGGACGCCGTAGAAGGTGTGCGGTAACCCAGTGGGAGTGAGCAGGACGCCGTGAGAAAGCGTGGGCTCCCAATGGGAGTGCGCAGGACGCTGCAGAAAATGCATGCAGGACTCAGTGAGAGGTGTACAGGACGCCGCAGAGAAAGTAATCGGGCCGCCAATTGGGGAAAGCGTGAGTTGTCGTAGAAAATGTACGGGACCCCAAGTGGGGTGGTGCAGGACGCCGTAGAAAGCGATGCGGGTTCCCAATGGGAGTGTGGACGCCGTGAAAGTGTGCATGATGACCATGGTGGGAGTGCGCGGGACCCGCCACAGAGGTGTGCGATACCCCCACGGAAGTGCTGTGAAGCAGAAAACGTGTACGGGGTCTCAGTAGGAAAGCGAGGATAGTTTTTTTGTGGTTGAAGGTCACAATTTTTACAGGAGTTATAGCTCTGCAGCAATGAATGTAGGACCTGGTGGTGCAGGACTCTTCAGTGACATACTGTAGTCTGATTGTGCTATCAGCTCATTTTTCAGACTAACTGAGACTGTTCTTCAGTGAGTTTTGTTTCCAATATCACATTTTCACCTCGTTTCATTGCTTGCACAGCTGTAGCTCGTATCGGTGAAAACACAGCTCACCAAATCTATCACCGCTTCTTCCCGGAAAAATGAGTAATACCACTAACAAATACCGTATCGTACAGGACGAGTCCGACCCTACACAGTCTTACCCCATTGCTATGAATATATGATTCTCAGACAACACCCAAATTGGTACACCAGTTCCATTATTTACGGAAGGCTGAAGCTGTCATAAGAGTTTCGCCTCTCCAAAATGGGGAATCGCTAAACAAAATCAGGTCAAAGGGAACCTTTGGGGAAAAAATATATGAAATTTCTAAAGTTTAGCTTCCTGGCAAAAGTAATGATTCGAACGTATTATAATTTCAAGAAATCAGAAGCTGAAAAAATAAAAAAAAACGTCATGAAATATCTTTAAAAACTGATTTGGCGCAAAATAAGCACAAGTTATGAAAAACTAGGAAATGTAGTGAAATGATTACAAAGTCGGATTTGGCGGTCAGTCACAGGCCAACTTTTTATAAGTAATGAGAGACGAGGTATAGGATTTTACAAGCTTCTGCCGTTAAACTTATCAAAGCTAAATCAAGCGCGCAGCGGAAACCGTAAAACGACATTTCGTGAAGCTTTCGTAATACGGATCAATCAGGGTGGGTCAAGCTAGTACTCAAGAGATTTCAGAAATGTTTGCGAACACTAATTTCAACAACTTACCGAAGAGTCTTCCGTAAGTTGTTGAAATCGTGATCATGGATTGCGCAGCCTCATGCCTAATGTGTTCGGCAACATTTTCGGAACTGTTCTGTAACTCTCTAAGAATGTTGATTCCAACTATTAGTGTCTCGCCGCGATCGACTGATCGCAGAAGCAGCGCCCTCCGCCGCTGCCATGAGGTCGCGGCGCCGCAATTCGCATTGCGACGACGGGCGATCGGGCGCAGGGGCTACGCAGCAATTAAATTTACTTGCATGTGCGTCTATGTATTGGTAGCGGTTAAAACCGATCATAGGAGCCATAAAAGTGTTGTAACCTGACTGAACCACCACCCAAGGTAGGCACAGTGAGCGCTTAATGCAGAAATAACTGCGGTTTTTGATAAAAAAAGTTTTTTCTTCTCTGTTCCAGGCTGTTTGGGCAAGGCGTAATATAATATTCGGTTTCTAACACTAGATCCTTAGAGCTCTTTATTGCTTCCCGTGAAACTTTTATTTTAGAAGTTTGCATTTGAATAAATCAGTGCGATAGCAATGTTGAATAATTATCTAATCGATACTCGTCTCCTTTAGAATCGCCTAATCTACACCTCTAATACTGAAAGAACATTCGGCTTCTATTAGCACTAGATGATGACACCCACAAGGACTCACGGGATTCTTTCCAATAAGAGCAAATATACTTAATTTTTTGCAAACTTTGATTCTTAAATTTTTCTTTGTGCGATAAATTTGAGACGTCAATTTTGCTAGTTGAAAAGTTAAAACAAACCACTAATCAGCAATATTTATTTTTGCAAAGTATTGATTTTGTTTTCCAAAAAACTGAAAAAAAACTTAGAATCGGTTGTTTGATACAGTAATAAATAATTGTGAAGATGAGATGCGGAATGCCCGCGTGCAGGCGAAAGCTAGCCATTTGAGCCAAGTATTAAGTCAAGTAAATAAATAATTAGTGATATAAACAGAGTTCAAAAGGGGAAATGCTCGTATTACTCAGCTACGCATATGAAGTTAGTGCTTCAAAAGAAGCAATTTCACGCGAGAAAACTCGCTTTTCTTGCAAAAATAAAGAAAGATTTTATTCATTTTTTCAGCACCATAGTCAGGACGAAGAGAAGGTCGTAGAAAACTTCTCGAAACCTGTTCCTAAGCTTGTAAGCTCAAACTATCGCCCGAAAACTTCTTTGTTAAACAAAATAGCCATAGGTACAAGAAACGTATTGTAGTGACTCTAATCTTTATGCCAAATCTTTTTGATAAGGATATTCAGATTGTCTATCTAATTTAAAACAATATTATCAGTTATGCTACATCATAAGTATAATATAATATCATCAGTTGGAAAATCACCAAATAATTTTTCAGTAGAGGCTCTTGTGTTATTCTTTTCAAAGTTGTTAGACATTCACGGATTATTCGACAGATGTGCTAGATTATCAATCCCGAAATCATTTTTTGGGTGGCCATAACACTCTGGGAGCGCATTTTAAGAGTCTCATTGATGATCTCAGCTAGCCCCAATCTGAAAATTGTGCCTAGGAGTGTAGGTCATTTTGAGAGGGGCACGATGTCTCAGGTACTTGGCAGGAGTTCCCAGGGCGGATTCTTATTTAGCTTTCTTTTTTTTTTTGTCTGGGTTTCTTTCATTTTCACGTTCACCCTGAACGGAAGAAGCTAAACGGAATGTTGCATATATAATGTGGCCACAAGTCCAACAGGAGCAGTCAATATGATTGTATTGCTAATAATTTTGTGTATTTGAGATTTCTGTTAATCAAATGCCACAAAGCCGTCAAAACCTGACTTCTGAACTTTGCTGTTTTCTTTTTTTACTTCGCGCTTGCTACCTCGTCTCGAAATTACTTGCAAACAATAACAGGTTTCAAACAAGAGAATTTGATAAGCGTAAAAACAATTTGAGAAAGGATGTGTAACGCTTGAGCATAATTGAAGGGTGGAAAACGATGAAACTGATCAATAAGGAAGAGGCTTGCAAAGCCTCTCGTTTAGTTGTTCCTGCAAATATTTGTCACGCTTCCGACGTCTACTGGTTGCCTGCCGAATAGCGCTATTTGTAACTAACGAAAGCTAAACTGCAAGTTTCTTCACGCCCATAAGGCCCATCGAAACATGATTTTAGCATTCTAACCTGCTCGTAACATTATCGAAAACTTCAGAGTAAACGTAACGCTCAAATCCGATGCGCGCTTGATTTAGCTTTGATAAGTTTAACGGAGAAGCTTGTAAAATCCTATACCTCGTCTCTCATTACTGATAAAAAAGTTGGCTCTGTGACTGACCGCCAAATCAATTTTAATCATTTCATACATTTCCACAGTTTTCATAACTTGTGCTTATTTTCAGGCCAAATCATTTTAAAGATATTTCAAGACGTTTTTTTATTTTTTCAGCTTCTTGATTTCTATTGAAATTATAATATTGCCAAATCATTACTTTTGCCAGAAGGTAAACTTTTAGAAATCTATAAAATGAGGAAGGGATTCACCGATTATTGGAGCATCGTATAGAAATCTACAATACTACCTCGACGGCGTTGGGCTTCTCACAGCATCGGTCTGTGATTCATCGTGGTCGCAGTTCGGAAACAGTCAATTAGGAAATTTAAATGGCTGGATTTACTCGACTTTCTAGAGTGTATGATAGATTAAAATGTGTTACCGAGTAGAGTGGTCTCACAGGGCTGGGGAGGCGTCTTGAGCGGACATTTCTATGTGCCCGATAACACGCGAGCATACGACTGGATTTCCTGCTGTGGATCAGGTGTCTAGAATAACATTTCAGTTCGACTTACTTTACTCCCTCCTTAGGTGGAATCGGGGCAGCGTGGTGAGAAAAAGTGGTCAGCTGGATTCAAAAAAGAAATTTTGTCATCTTTCCCTGATCTTTGGCTTTAAAAGAGAGTGGGAAGTTGAACCGTACGATTTCAAGAAGAAAGCTGCGATGTGATGTAAATTCTAGATGTGTATGCACTTCTTTGCACACAAAACTAACAATGTGATTCGTATCATACTTTTAGGAAGCCACGACGCAGTTATTATCTGGCTGGTAAAGGCATATCAGAAGTGCCGCGGCTTCCCAAATCTAGTTATACGGTCCATATACAGATAAAATATCAGATTAGAGATACTTAGCTAACAGATGAAAGGAAAAGGCGAATGAAACTATGAAAAAGATGATGATTCCAGATTTAGCTTGGCGCATTGGCACGCTTCCCGTGCAATTGCGTAACACGCCCTATTTTTCGTTGACGGTTCATGGTAGAAATCGAGACACGCCCACCGCCTCGCTGGTTTCACGGCCCTCCCACCCATCAATGCACCGAATGCACCCAAACTTCTACGGGGTCGTAAAGCCAATCCTGTCTACAGATGGCTGCTTCTCTGGAAACTGTTTGATTCAGGTACTTCAGTTCTTCTACAGGGTCTCGAATCATTCGGGTTGTTCAGTTATTCGCTCTCCGAATATTTGAATATTTCCGAGAGAACTTCACTAGTGGTCGTTTTATAGAATTTGATGGATTCAAGTACTACGATTATTCGCTCTTTCGCGATATCGATTTATTAGGGAAGTTCTGCTGCTAGGTCTTCAGATATTTTAATCATGTAGGGGAGGAGTTTTAATTCGATCCCGATTTCTCTAAAGGGAATCGATCGATACAATTTATCTGTAGCTGTTCTTCAAGGCTCCCAGTTCATTCGGGGAATTCAGTCGTTCAGACTTCAGATATTCGAATCCTTCAAGGAAGGAATTTCTAGGCAATGGTTCCATCAAAATTTGATTGATTCAACTGCTTTAGCTTATCGCTTCTTCGAGCGTATTGAATCACTAGTAGGGCTGGGGGTTTATACTCATCGGATTTCTTACAACTTGATCCTTAGAGCTTAACTGATTGAAGGACTTCAGAGAGGAGTCGCTTGCTTGCCGACTCTCGGTTCATTTGGAAATCATTTAATCAGCTTTCGACTATTTGAGTCAGAAGTCGAGCAGGGAGTTTATACTTGGTAGCTTCTTTGGAACCTGTTTTGATTCAGGTACTTCAGTCTGCTTCTACAGGGCTCTCGAGATCGTTCCGGGACGTTCGGTTATTCGCCTTCCGGATATTTGAATAATTCGAGAGAAATTCTACTAGTGGTCGTTTTTCTTAGAACCAGTTGTTCCAAGTACTACGATTATTCCTTTTTCGCGATATCGATTTTTAGGAAGTTCAGCTGTTTAGGTTTTCAGATACTCTAATCATGTAGGTGGGGAGTTTTAATTCGATCGATTTCTCTAGGGAATCGATGTTGTCTGTAGCTGTTCCTTTAAGGGCTCAGTTCATTCAGAATTCAGTCGTTCAGACTTCGGATATTCAGATCAACTAAGGAGGAATTTCTAAGCATAGGTTTTTAGAATTTGATTAAGTTCAACTCAAGCACAGTTGTTGTTCCTTGTTCGAGCGTATGGAATCACTAGTAGGGGGCGAGGTTTATACTCATCGGATTTTCTTACAACTTGATCCTTAGAGCTTAACTGGTTGGAGGACTTGAGAGAATCGCTTGTTTGCCGATTCAGTTCATTTGGGGAAATCATTTAATCAGCTTTCGACTATTCAGATCAATCGAGGAGGGGTTTATGCTTGGCGGCTTTTTTGAAACCTGCTGGATTCCAGGTATTTCAGCTCTTCTACAGGATCTCAGATCATTCAGGTTGTTTGATTATTCGCTTTTTAGATGTTGAACAATTCCAAGAAGAAATCCACAAATGGTCGTTTTTCTAGAACTTGATTGATTCCAGAAGTACTACGATTATTCGCTTTTTCGCGATATCGATTTAATTAAGGAAGATTCAGCTGCTAGGTCTTCCGATACTCTAATCATGTAGGCGAAGGAGTTTTGAATCCCAGTCGATTTCTCTAGTTCGAATCGATTTTTGCGAGTACAATTTATCAACTCTTCTTCAAAGAGCTTCTGGTTCATTCAGGGGAGTTCAGTCGTTTCAGACTTCAGAAATTCATTAATCCTTCAAAGGGAAAGGAATCTCTCTAGAGCAATGGTTCGCATTGTTCAATTAACTGCTGGTATTTATTCGCTTCTTCGAGCGTATGGAATCACTAGTAGGGGCGAGGGTTTCTCTCAGTTTCTTACAACTTGATCCTTAGAAACCTTTGGTTGGAGGGACTTGAAGAATCGCTTGTTTGCGATTCGGTTCATTTGGGGAAATCATTTAATCAGCTTTCGATATTAAATCAAATCGAGAGTTATGCCAGCGGCTTTTGAAACCTGCTGGATTCAGGTACTTCAGCTCTTCTACAGGATCTCGAATCATTCAGGTTGTTCAGTTATTCGCTTTTGGAGTATTTGAATAATTCCAAGAGGAATCCACAAATGGTCGTTTTTCTAGAACTTGATTGATTCAAGTACTACGATTATTCGCTTTTTCGCAAACTCGATTTATTGGGGAAGTTCAGCTGCTAAGTCTTCCGATACTCTAATCATCTGGCGAAGGAATTCATAATCATCGAATCCTTTAGAGTTCGAATCGGTACGAGTACATCAGCTCTTCTTCAAGAGCTTGATTCATTCGAGGACCACGGTTGTTTAGTTTTTGAGTATTCTAACAATTCTGGGAAAGAATTTTATAATCATCGGTTTCTTTAAATTTTAATGGATTCGAGTTCGTCAGCTCGATCGACTTCAACTGAGTCGTTGCTTCGACACTCTTCATAGTCATTTTCGTTTTGAAGTCCTTCACGGCGTCTACTCATTACATTTTTTCCAGAATCTTTGATTCTATTGTCAACCTTGATCTTTAGATGTACACCCAGTAGAGGTATATTCCAGAAAGAGGGAGAGAGATAGAGAGCATCAGTTGCTTATGTTTCTTTCTTAAAGGCAGTGTTCACGATAAGAATCGTTTTTCTGTTTTTCCGCCTATCTTTAGAACGGTCCCATGCTGATTCAAACGATGTTTTTGGAATCGTACAAGACCTTCTGGGAACGGAGTTTTGGTCCCTCAGAAATTGAGCTAGGGAAAATGGTGGACGAGCTGTCCAGGGCTTATTAACTTCCGTCTTTTGCAGTATGCGAGCCGGCTGACCTAAAGTAAAGAAAGTTGAGAATGAAACCCAAGAACAGGGCTATCAATCGGAAACCATCGCTCATCTCACAATCTCGAGCATTCATTTGTTCACTTCGGTGGGCGTGGAAAGTGCATCTGGATGTGACGAGCTGACGGGTGTCCAACTTTGGGGCCGTAGGGGCTCGTTCCAAGCTCCATTCTCTTAGTTTTTTCAACGTTAGGGTTGCGCTAGGCCCCGCAGCTGCCGATCTCCACCAAAAAATCAGAGATGGTTTCTATCGTGGACACTGCCTTTAAGTGTGTTCCTACTAGGGATGTACCTCAAACTGCGATGATCTCTGACAAGGGAGATCTCAAAAAATAGACGACACGCTGCGCAGAAGGTACTAGACTTATCGATCGTTGCAATACTTGCTGAAACTCGCATGCAAACTTAGTTTCTGAATGATCTTTTTCATAGGGCATTGAACCATTTCATTCCTCTATCTTAAGGGGACCTCTTGGAGATGCAGTATGCAGCTCTATTCATCAATGAACCTCGAACAGGTCCCTCGAGAAAAAAAGTTCACAACAGATCCAACTAATGAGAGTATGGCTAACGTCGACTACCGCAACACGGTTTGAAATCCAGGCTTGAGGTCCTCACTATTAGATGGACAACTGCCCCCCCCCCAAATTCAGCAACTAGTTTCGCCAGCAGAGCAGACAGCGTTGTCGTACAGGGCACGTGGAAGAATGTATGGGCATTCGTTTCTTCCGCACTGGTGTTTCCGTTTGTCGTTCCAGCAGCTCTTCATCTCACAGGAAACAATTCCCGATTCTCCAGGGGAAAAATCATCAGAACGATAATGAGGAATCCGATGGCCAGCGCATATTGGAGCGATTCCAATCTCAGTCGACTGCTATCGGTCGGTCGATGAAAAATAAATCCGAAAACTATCTAATCTAGCTATAGTTGTCATCGACTCAACTACTATAGCCTACTTTCCTTGATAATCGGACGTTTGCGTAAAGTCATCGTACAATTTATTTTCTTTTCCAGTTTTCCCTATGTGATTAAAGCTCTACTACACTGTATAAGGCCATTGTTATACCCCACTACAGGCCTGTCGCGGTTGCAGAGCACTGCTACGTCGCTGTCGCTGAGGGCCAGCCGTCGCTGTCGCTCAAGGGCCAGAGATTACCCAGCACGATGCCTGGTTGGCTGGATCGCTGTACTTTGACACACGTCGCGGTGCACTGCGCTGCAGCGGACAACCGCGACGACGACCGATTCGTTACCGCACGGTTTCCACATTTTCAGGCGTGCGCCCCCTTTCGAGCCAGCGACCGCGACAGGTGCTGCAAACTGTTCCTGCGACAGTATTTTTCCACTGTGTGGTCCTGGTCCCGGCACGATTCGTAACAGTTGACCGCACCTGTCGCGGTCGCAAACTTTAGGTATAACAATGGCCTAATAGTTATACGTTGAAACCGTGAAAAGTCACTGGAAATCGCTTTTTTCGGACCGGAATTTCCTCAGTCAACTTATGAGAAAGGAAAGTCTTTTGTCGGAAATCGCCATATAGTCACGTAATCATAAAATATATTTCATCAATTTTCACTCATTTGCACTACTATATATAATTTGTTGATCAATTAATTCCTTTCGAATTTCAATGCTAGATCACTGTCGAAGGACGGGTCTCATTTGACGAGATTCAAGACATTCGATCTACTTTAAGTTCACAATGATGTGTTGGGGATCCAACAAACTCTACCTACGTCCTCAGTCGGGCCCAACCAATGCTTCAAACCCGAAACACGTCGAGTGGTGTTCAGTGCGTACGATGCTTCAAGAGCGCACTCCAACCTCGGGAGTGATTTTTGATAATACGGTCCGACCGCCGTGTATAGCAAGTCTGCCGCAAGCGCGAAAACTCAATTCGCTCGAATAAGCGAGAAAAACTCGACCACGCAACCGTGAAAGAACAAATGGGTTGAGCCCACTGACAAGCTTCCAATCTCAATAGGGAAGAGAAGCGCGATAGATTTTTTTTGAAATCTAGTTTTCTATTACATAGCTTTTGATGAAAAAGTGGGACTGACTGAGTAAAAATTCCTTGAATTTCTTGTTTCATTCAGACTAAAACGACTACCGCGCATAATTTGAGCATGGTCATAATTTGCACGAATAATCCTTCAAAGAACTAGAAATACAAAATTCGATTGGGCGGAAACTTCACAAATCTAATAACGCTAATCGATAACGTATAGCAGGTAACCTATGTCGGCACTTTAATATCAAGGAAATTCGTTCCTTTTGAAGATGTACATGAATCTATCGTCGAAAATTGCTCACTTTCGGAGGCTCATAATTTTCATACGATAACTTTTGAAGTTCTTGAAGCGACAACCTGAATGTTTTGCTCCCTACATCGATCCAGTGGCCATTTCGCCGAGAGACTGAGCTACTGGTCAGTGCTGACCGCGACGCGACCGATCGCGCTGTAATTTAACATGGCATGGACATTTATGCGAAAGTGTGTCCTAGTTAAAGAACTATAGTTGTTAGTCTCCATGTCCGACATTCTTGAAACCTGGGCATGTCTTGATGTTTTTCTCTTTTATGCTTCTGCCAAACAGGTTGTTAAAGTGGAAGTTTTGATGGCCTGACGTTTCGACTATATCGTCGTTTTCAAGGACCCTCTTCCACCCGCGAAGTTCAAGAGACGGCAAATTGTATTTTATTTGATACTCCGAGAATTTAACACCTTACCTTACATAGGCATCAGAAGCATGTTTTCCAACAAGAAAAAGCTGCGGTGCACTGTCCGAGTGCAGGAATATAGTACCATAGCGCGATTATTTTTGAATTACCTGTTTCTTCGCTTGCTCTCAATCCAATTGAGATTATGTTAACATTCCTAGCAGGACGCAACTGTGTAATAGAGCATGAGGAAATGAAGGTAATTTCCTGTGCGCAGGATACCTTTAGATTCAGTTTCGATGATCTGAGAGTTTACGCTCAAATTAACAAATGTCCCATTAGCTATTCCATAGTCAGTGAGAACGGCGATAGGTGTGATCTTGAGGACGTAAACGACGTAAGACACCGAGTCTCTTAGTTAGGCGATCAACGCTAGTCGCCCGTCCAGTGCGCCCCAATCACACAACGCAACCAAACGGCCCTTGCGCTATAGGACCACAGGCATCTTAGTTTGACATGGCGAATCAAATCAGTAAAAGCCAACACTTTCCCTTGATGAACCAACTTTTCCAGAATCGCTTTTCGGAAACATCGTTAAGCCCTGTATTCGGTCAAACCGCATTTGTCCGTTGATCCGTTGTATAAGGAACGGGCATGGGAGGTAGACATAACAATCCAACTGAGCGGCTTGCTTCGTCGATCCTCCGCGTTCTAGAGTTGAGACTCTGCCGATGTGTAGCTCTCAAATGCACCTCACGGGACAACTAGATGTCGAAGAGCTAGGAGACACCCAGTCCGATTTCATGGCCAGAAAATTCACTAAGCTGACCCATTTCAGCCAGAGGAAGAGGAGTTATAATGGAAATTTCACCAAAGAATTAGGCAATTCCTAGCCCTCGATGGGAAAAAAATGTGGAAGATTTTTGCGTTGATTCCTAGATGCATCGGACCATGTTCTGATGCGCATCAAAGGCAGTGTTCACGATAAGAACCGTGTTCTAGTTTTTGACGTTTTTGAGAAGGTAGGTTCTTTGAGTAGAATTTAATAGGGAAAGTCTCCACAGAACAGTCAAATATGGGAGAAAGCTGTTTGGAGAAATCTCTGAAAAACTCAATTATGCCTATTCGCGTGTTTCGGGAGGCTGCAGACAAAGCTCTAAACCTGACGCCGGGAATGGTTCGCCCCGCTTAAAAAATTCTTTGATAAGTGACTTTATTTTCTGTTTCTTGTACCGAAAACGCGACAAAAATAAGGTGGACCAATGTACATGGGAAGAGGAAACCTTTAGCGTTGAAGCGTATTCTAAAATTCAGTGCCTGTTCAATTGGTGAAATGAATGATGCAGGACAACTGTTACATGACGTGGGCGGGGTGATATAATGGGTTGGCTATTACCAATAGATTTTCACCCACCTCCTAGCCGTTTCTTGTCGCGCTTCTCTCACACAATTCTTAGAGGTCTGGTGCTCCCGTTTTTTTGCCAAAAAGCAGGCCATTACTCATCGTGGACAGTACTCAGCTGCCAACAGTTTGTAGTGCCACTTGCTATTTTTGATATCGTTAGAGCATCGCAGAGAAGCATCAAGCGACCGCTGGATAGAAGAATTCTGAGGCCGGATTCTTCGATCATTAAACCCCGGGTATAAGGACGGATCAGGGTATAATCCTTCGCGTTCCCAAGGTAGATGATTATGCTCTGCTGCTCCCTTATACCCGGTGTAGAATCGATGGAGAATTTCACATCTGATCCTCCGTCGTTCCCTCAGGTTCGGTTTTCTGCGCTGTTATGAGCAGATCGAATCCACGACAAGAGAAAAAAGGGGACTGAATGACCTGAATGAGCTGGCAACTCTAGCCTGTTCAATTACGATTATTCTGGCTCGTTTTTGGTGTTCACAGAAATGCTAGGATGCCGGCTCAAGCCGTTTGGAACTATTCATCTTTATTTGTTTTGGTATCTCTTAAAGGCCGGTGAACGCTTTCCTAGATCTCTGTTCAATATGTTGTTGTGCTGAAAAAGACCGATGTGAAAGTCTGAATCTTTAAAAATTTTCCATAGGAGCGGGATTCAAAAAATCGTTGATGTCAAAATGATTCCACGTTGGCGGCAAAGAAACGTCAGAATCTCGGTTGAACCCCTTCCTAGAGTGATTGGCAAACAGTTCTGCTTGACCCTCATCTTTCCAAACGGTGGTGCCAACTTTTGAAAATAAAAATCCCTCCCTATCTTCCCTCTCAACCTCTAATCCAGAACTTCAAGAGTGTCCGATCTGTTCTAGAAACCAGTTACTTGTACAAAAATGAGCGAACCAGCACGCTGTCGCCGCAAAATATTCGGTCGCCCAATCATAAACGATCGGTCTATAGTATCAGTCCGTGATTATTCCACCAAGCTCCCATCTTTGGATGGAATTTTGTGATTTAAAGGCAGCGTTCACGATGATCATCCTCGGTGACTTTCCACAGAGAAATGATAGGCGAGAGAAGGATCACAAAACTGGGCTCAGAATTGAAAGAACAGTAGAAAACAGGCCGGGCAGCGGGGAAATAACGGCTGCGAACCAAGCGTTTTTGGTGCCTGAGACACATATAGTGCACAGATCCGCCCTTTCGGAATGAGCAAATGAATTCTCAGATTACAGGAATGATCAAGTGAAGGAAGTGCTGATGAGTGATCTGATCGTTTCATTGCACTGATAGGTATCACCCTACTAGCGGTATATTCCTCCACGCTCAAAGATCAACGTAAACAAGAGAGGGCATATTTTTGCTCAAAAACGCGTCTTTCGTCTCCTTTTTAGGCATGCCATATAGGGCACCAGACCTTCCTTAAACCGTGGAGATATCGGAAAAGAAATTTATCGTGAACACTGCCTTTAACTAGCCTCACAAAGTCCTATCTTGAAGGTGGTACGTCTCTAGAGATCACCTAAATTGTTTATTTTACGGACAGCTTATCTGTGGAGTGCAGTCTGCCCGCTAGCCCGAGATGCGAGCTGCCCGCTTATTCAAAGAATCAGACTTACTCACTGGCCCAAGATGCGAGCCTCTCATTGATTTAGAGAATCAGGGCTGCCCGCTAGACCGAAATGCGAGCTGCACGCTCATTCAAAGAGTCAGGGCCACATGATCATGAAAAATCATGGCTGCCCGCCAACCCGAGATGCGGACTACTCGTTTGTTCAAAGAAATTGAAGTCTGCCCCCGTTACACCAAAATGCGAGCTACCCACTCATCGAAAGAAATCAGGCTGCCTGTTACACCAAAATACGGGCTAGCCTCTCATTCAAAAATCCGGGCTGCCCTCTAGCGCGAGCTGCAGTCTGCCCACTCATTTTGAAAATCAGGGCCGCTCGCTAGACGAAAATGCGGGCTAGCCGCCCATTTGAAAATACGAGCTGCCCGCTAGACCGAAGCGCGAGCTGTCCGCCTATATGAATGTTCAGGGCTTTTCGCTAGCCCGATGCGGGCCAGCCGCTAATGACCAGCGAACCCAATTCGAGTGCATCAGCAACCGAAGCGGCAATACATTTAATCATTCTAGCAACGTTTTCGTTGTGTTTGTGGTGGTTACACGTTTAGCGTTCTAGTTTCACCCTATCTGAGACCTAAAGTTGTTTTTGTTCATCAGTGTATTGTATAGTCCGTTGTTCTCGATCTGTCCAATTCGCCAATAACCCATGCGAATTAGATTGACGCTTAGCAACTGCGAACTGAAGCATTCACATATGGGCTCGGCGTACTGGCGATGGGCAGTAAAACCGCATCTACTGTCCCATGCACGGTACTTGGCAAAGTCAGTTTATCTCGGAACGCAGCCAGCGGAGCAAGTCTATCTAGTTATCCATGGATGTGAATTCGTTCTGGGCGCGAGAGCGTACGTGTCCCCATTTCCTCAAGACTTCTGCTCTAGCACAGGAGCATCTGCCATGCCTATTTCTTACCTGATTTTAAAGCCCTCGAATGTCTTCGTTACGTGTCGGCCTTTTTTCCTGCTTGTTACACACCACGAATATTGGATCCTTGGTGCGCGGGCACAGAGCCACATGAGGGTAGTGAAGTACGGTTGACCTCAGCCCGTACCACCCTAAGGCGAGAAGTGCATGTATAAGTGACGGGTTAGAGCAAGCGTTCAACATTTGTGGCCTGTTCAATGCATTGAACCTGCAGCTAATTCATCGCAGACCCACTGCTCAATTAGAACTGGAGAGCAGCGCTACGGAAAGCGGTCATTTGTGGCCCACTCTCTCGGCTCTTGCGATCGAACGTTTTGGAATATTCCGCCACGTCTCACTATCATTAAATACTCAGCCTCGGAAAATAAGCCCCTGCAAGTCGAAACAAAATCACCACCTATTGAACTGTCGTGATTCCCAACCTACTTTCGAGATCCTAAAGTTTTTACTCTAGCTTGACTCTCTATTTTCTTATTTCACTTCATCCGTTACCCACAAATACGGTGCCATAAATCCAGGCTTGAAATAGTGTGGAAAATAATTGAATTCCTAGGCGCTAATCAAAGTCTTTGGTGCTCTCGTCCTGGGCAACTTTTAAATCTCATCGCGCATGACGACTCCGGCAATCGCTCATCATGGCATAAATGTTACAGCATAACTTTAGACCATTCACCACCGTATGGCCCACCGGTGGGTTATACGACGCTTCGGGACGAATGACCCAACGGTGGATCGTGCTTTCCAGAAATCAAATTCTTCCTGAATAGAATACGCTGTTTTTACATTATTGTTAGGTCTAACACGGATATGAAAAGGGAAATAGCAACATGGTGGTGAATGGCAGGTCTACTGTGACGCAATATTGCGCATGGTTCAAATGTGCAGTCGCACCAAATTAGGCGTGGTCGGGAATGGGTTAACGAATGATAGATATTGAGCCTTACAAGATTCTGTCAGACTCAATGAATACCCGATTGTCACAGAAGGTCATAGAAGAATGACTATCTGGGTGAAAGTAAAGCAGCTACCTCTGATTCCTCAGGAAACCGAATTCGCGGTAGTCCACTTCAGTTCGACATATACATATCGCTAATTCAGAGTCAAAATAGAATGATGTACTCTGCGTTTGTGATCAACTAAGCAAGCGGCGCGCAGTCTCTATGCTTCAATCAAAAAACGTCGACCCGAGGAACGGTTCCGGGTCTACTCTGCATTCGATTGTATCTTACTTTAAGTGGCGACTCAAGACCATGGCTTCCATTATAATTTTAGAAAATCGAATTTACGGAGCAAAATTAAAATACTTCTGCTGCTCACAGGCGCACATTCCCGACATACAGAGGGGGTTTCCATGAAAAACAAACAGCTTCTGCTCAATTCAGGCAAAATCTCTTCGGCTCCCATCCTGACCTGCTGGTAGGAGCTCTCCGCCGATTCTATCGCCTTTAGCCAAACACCGTGAGAGCCAAGTCCGATGTGCCAAGGAAAAGTGGGCGGAAAATCTCCTTCCAACAAGAGATCTAAATCAGTGCCATCTTTATGAGACCTATCTGTCTACACGACTCGTTAGTATTACCCGCATACAGGAAGAAAATAATTTGGTGCTAAAAAGGTTCAAAACAGCAGGCTGTGAGGAACGAGTGCTTCTGACTAAAAACACTGGAACTTCGACGTCACTGATGGGTTCTTAAACTGCTGAGTAATACGAGAATACCGAGGCCCGTTTTAGATTTGTGGTATTTAACACCAAGGGAGGAACACAAAAACCCCTCTGTCGGCCAAACACTAGTGTCAGGGCAAGACCTTTCATTACAGGGGTGAGAGCGCTTGTCTAACATTGGGCAGGAATCGCCTGGCATTCCTCCCAGTCAGCCAGTTCAAAAGGGGTAGCGAATAAGTTTTCGAGAACGAAGTGATTTTATCACATTTTCAGTTAATCATTGGCGCTTGTCCATGTTACATGGTGCGGACACGCGTCTCGGTTTGTCGAAGGAAGAATAGGGAGACTAGTCGGCCTTTAAGGCATAGTACACCCTCATACATGAATTTGGTAAAATCAAAGTAATGTGTAGTCATTGCCAAATACGAAATCTGATTTTCCAGAAAGAAGCAAGACATATACGATTACTCCGGGCCCGACTCCCTCCAGTCACGACCACGGGCCACAGCCCTTTCCTAATTTTCGTGCTCGATAGCGGCTAGATGGATGGAACGGTTTCAACCGCCCCGTCGTTCTTCGCCACCTTCCCGGTCGGTTTCCTCAACCTGGTCCGCTCTCGAAAGAACAGAAACGCAGGTCTGAGACATCTCGTCCACGAAGTTTTCGCCTTCAAAATATAGTAATTGTAAGGCAGCCATAACTCCATTTTTAGGGGGCCTTGAGCGATTGCAATGATATCGTTGCGATCAGCGTGTGATTGTCTTCAAGAAAAGCATTAAATCTAAAAAATTAGTTTTTTGCCGTCCTGTGCCTTCGGTGTGGTAATGGGGAATCACGATATCTATCAGAGATCCATCTAGAATATAGATGAACAGTGGCATTGTAAATCATAGTAGACAAATCTGAGGCAGAACAGAGTGTACACATATACAGAACGATGGATAAATGAGAGAGAGCAGCAGAGAGCAGAACTGAAGAGAAAGGGACAGGAAAGGATAAAAGAAGATGGAGCTGATGTGAGTGAAGGGCAATAATAAAGATGAGAAAGAAAGACAGCTGTAAAAGAAATACGAATATGAAAAGTACAAAATTTGACACAACTCTAAAGATGAAAAAAGCTTGGATGCGATGAGGCCAGGGTAAACTGGCATCGGTCGGTGGAGAGTGCGACCCATTCATGTACAGAATTTTATTTTTCCCTTTCTTTTTCAATTTTCTTTTTTTTATATTTTTTTATTTTACAAAATGTATTTCAGAAAAAATTTCTACCGAATTCCAATGAATTGGCTGGCTCGTTCTCGGTTCAATTAAGAGTCAGTGGTCTCGAACTCGGGCTGTGAATAGTACTAGGGAAAAGCTCCGAAGAAAAACCTCATACAGACAGGATCTACGCGAAAAAGTTCTTTCTCATACCTGACAGCTCTAAGTTTGGAAGAGATTTTGGTCAGCTTTGACGCTGTCAATGACAGATTGATCTGCTCCTTCTCGGCTAATATGTATGAGGTGGCAAGTTGTTCTGCACAAAAAGTTCTACCAGAACGTGTTGTGCAGCCCCTTTCATGAGGGTTTACCGAAAATTTCTCTCAATGGGATAGTAGCGATTTTTGGGGGTCTGAATCCTACTAAGCGAGCTTTGAAATCCCGGGGGATCGTTCTCAGTTCAATCAAGAGCTAGGGTTTTGAAACTCGGGCTGTGAGTATTGCTAGTGAAAAGCTTCTGAAAAAACCCCTTATGGACAGGATTTACGCGAAAACGTTTTTTTTTCTCATACCTGACAGCTTCAGGTCCTGAAGACATGCTTAGAAAAAAATTTTGTCCAGAAAAAGTTGGTCTTCAAATGCTGCAAATCGTTGCGAGAATCTCATGGACTATTTCTCTCTGTTTTCTTTTTTCTCGTCAGTGGTGGCCGTGGCACTTTAACAAAAATTAGGCTAGACCAGTAATGAATAGAAGATCAAAAAATTTGATCGAAATCTATCACACGTGCCGTTTGCATTGAGGTCGGAAACTTCTTCGAGCGAACAAAGACTTCGCGCTTCGCACAGTTTCTGTACACGGTGGTAGGTCTCTTATATCGGAAAATACCCCTGATGTTCGACTGTGCCTTCAAAGTTCCGCAAAAAGCGCTGCACTAATACCAACAAAATGTGATACCAACGAGGTGATGCACGGGAAGTAAGAAAAATCATAAAAAGGGGTAAACACACGCTTGGTTCGTCTCCGTGTTGAAACCGGATCTTGTGGAGACCATTATTAATTGTCGAGTGCGCCGAGCTGAAGATTACCTGAAAATACAGTTCATCAGCGAACGTATTTCCATTCCAGAGCGTCGTTTAGCGCTGCCATGGTGAGGCGGTGGCATCTGGAGGTCAGCAGCAGTGACGCCGATGTCATGGTACAAATGGAGCGCACCACACTGACAAGGGAGGGTTGCACATTTTAAGTTGCAGGTCTGAGATGCCACTTTATTATGTTCCAGGGGTAAGACAGTATTCTCCAATATTCCATACTCAGAGTCGGCTAAATGCCTCAGAGATTAACAGGAGGTTTTCAAACGTGGGCATTTCCATAGCATTGCCAATAGAAAAGGGGTACACGAATGACAATTTTTAGGGAATTCAAAAAAATTATCTCGTATTGAGTTTAAAACTTGTTTCTGGAGGTTGTTTTGGGTGCTGATTACGAATCTGAGGCCCATTTCTCAATTTTTTGAAAATTTTATCTGATTTGGTCCTAAGCTTCGAAATGGGGGAAAATTTGTTGCTCAAACGCGACTTTTAAAGATTTCGAGAAACCTACGATCAAATCGCCTCCAAACTTGTACGTAGGGGCCATTCCGGCTGCCTAACACGAATCTGCAAGAAAGGAGGAAAGATAGATGTAGATGAAAAAAGTTGATAAAGCCCGTTTCGCCTCTTTCCGCAGGCGAACTTTACCAAACAATTCTGCCGAGGCTCCTCACAAGGGAAGTATAAGAAGCGTAGGTCTGAACGGTAGAAATCAAATGTCATTTGGAGAATGTTCACGTCTTACATAGTGAAACAGTGTTGATGACCCGTCATGAAACATAGACCTGAAGGAGTTATAAGCTCCGAAAGTTTGACGGCCATCGATCTCCTCTCCTACTCTACGATTTCCTAAGAGTTAACGCAAACAGCATCGACGGCGCAGAGGAAGGGATAGCTGATGGTAGGCACTAGACCGGGGTTCGAATCCGTCCAGGGTCGCTGTTTTGCAAATTCACGGAACTTCCATATTTTGATCAAGAATTGTATCCCAAATGTCATTTTATCTTTTGCTGCGCGATCTGGGCATACTGACGTCTCAAATAGACTTGGGCACAAGGAATTCAACGATTCGTCTCCCATCAAGGAGTTCCTATTGATTTGGAGAATTTACATGATTCGGAAAAATTACAACACATATTTGGTTAATTTCATCAGTCTGTGGGACGCAAAATACATAACCAATTTCAGCAGCAGTGGTATATGGGCACATAATGCATGAAACATAAGCAAACTGCACAGTAGGGACAGCGAATGAACGCGATAGGCTCCTGGCAACCTTTCTCCCTCATAGGGGCCAAGCTCTACTGGGAATTCGAGATCCGTTAGACTTTCGAAAAGACTCCGGCGGGTTAGAACGTAGCCGGCCTTGGAACCACGCGCACTCTACAAGCTTTTCGAGTGATGGATGACACAAGATACGGTGTACCAGTGACACGACCTAAAAATTCGAAGTTCTGATTGTGAGGAGCGCAATAGTCATAACTGAAATCTATGCGTACCTTCCAGAATATTGTCTCTGTTTCTGGATGTTAAAAGGAAGATCGTGAACGATCACGTCCAGAGCGAAATCGCTTAAGCAGCGCTTTCTTTCACATAGCTGAAAAACCCGACGTCTGCCGGCTGAACCAGGCTTGTAGCGCCAGGTGGTACCGTAAAAATCTGCAAGTTTTTCCCAGCCGGCACAAGAGCCTGTATAGCGTCTTCTGATTGGTTAACCACTCCACGAGTCGAGGAGCAGAACACAACTCTTCAGCATTTGCGGCATGAAAACATGCTCGAAAAATTCATAGGTTGTTGACGTCGTCAGCGATGTGGGATGATCCGCTGACGACGTGAAGATTCTTTCGTTTTGAATACACCCTTCAATGGGAAGCGGCCGCCCGGCTCTGGCAATTGAACAAAGAGCATGTCTCCGACCTTGCCTGATGCGAAAATGAGGGGCATGATGGTCAGGTTATGGGTAGTCGCAGAAGCCGACTGCACCAACCGCACACCGTCTTCTTCTCCCCTTTGAAGGACAAACATCTCCGTATCTGTAAATTTGGAACATAGCTGATTTTCTTCTATCTCTTCCGAAATAGTAGTTTTTTACTCACCGTTGTCTCTTTGTTCAGGCCGGACTGGTCGATATTGACGAAAGATGCGATTGGGATAACGTTCATTTTTGCTCTAACCTTTGCAACAAAAATCAGCGGCAGCTCTTCGACTGTTTCTTTATACACAAATGACTTTTTTTGCACGAATCGAGTTATGCGAAGCCCGGAGATTCCAACATGACTCTTGAAGTTGTTCAGCCAACAGTGGAAGGCCTTGAATCCCAAAACTGGATCAGGCATTCCACGGTTAACTGCCAGAGCGAGTAACTTGTTCCAAATATGTGTTGTAATATTTCCGAATCATGTAAATTCTCCAAATCAATGAGAACTCCTTGATGGGAAGCGAATCGTGTAATTCCTTGTACCCAAGTCTATTTGAGCGTCGGTATGCCCAGATCGCGCAGCAAAAAGATAAAATGACATTTGGGATACAATTCTTGATCAAAATATGGAAGTTCCGTGAAATTGCACAACAACGGCTCAGGAGAGGATTTGAACCCTGGTCTAGTGCCTACCATTAGCCATCCCTTCCTCTGCGCCGTCGATGCTGTTGGAGTTGGCGCCTAGGAAATCGTAGACTAGGAGGAGATCGATGGCCGTCAAACTTTCGGAGCTTATAACTCCTTCAGGTCTATGTTTCGCGGCGGGTCATCAACACTGTTTCACTATGTAAGACGTGAACATTCTCACATGACATT